>CAODLS011552389.1:0-28416 GCA_948243855.1 Flueggea neowawraea
ACCTTTTACTCTTTTATTCTCCGTGCGAATTCTCCTCCCATGTTCCCCTATCACTCCCCTACACTAACTACCCCAAATAAACCAACATGCTTCTAATCTACCCCACCCACCCCCCCCCCCCCCCCCCCCCCCCCCCCCCCCCCCCCCCGCCCGCGGGGGGGCGCGCCCCCCCCCCCCCCCCCCCCCCCACTCGACAAGGTAATGAAGAAAGTGTCACTGATTTCCCAGATAGGCATGGTAGCACTGGTGAGAATGAAAACCATGATTCCTCAAAAGTAGTGCCTTCAAAAGGTGGTGAACCAGAAAATGTCGCGGCAGTTCCACTGTCACCGGCTCCAGCAACAAAGCTAGAAAACAGAAAGGAAAAAATTCTCAAGTACCTGGTCCCTCTCTTTCCCCAAGTCCTTTCAACTCCACAGATTCTTCCGATGAGCCAGGTTGCAGTTCTGGTGCTCAATCCAGTGATGCTGCTTTGTCTCAGTTATCCATCATGCAAGATGCAATTGATCAGGTGATTGAAATTTCAAAGTACAATGGAAACATTGATGTGCTTTATATAGTTCACCATATTTTCCATCTTCAGTTGAATGCTGTACCTGATTGTCTAACATGTTTCCTTGGTGTGCCACTTTTGCTCATGTCTGCTTATTCATGTCATGGTGTTATTATGATCATTGTTCCTTCATCAGTGGTGTAGATTATTAGCTTAAAGTTGACCATCTAGTCCTCTTCCTTTCTATTTTTTTCTGTTCATTATTTTAGCCGTTTTCTTGCTCTAATCAGTTTGCATGTGAGAAATTCAGTTTGTTATTTCTAGAGATACAATATTCCGTTGTATTAGAATGGAATAGAAGAAGATAGTGATTGCTGATGGAGGTGATAGCTATTGTCGTGGTTATGTTATTTTGGTGCATCATTGTGAAATTTGTATCAGAATATTGTTTCCCCAATCTCCTTGTATGACATATTGCACTTCCGTCTCACCTGCTATGATATATTGCATGTCGTCTCATAGCAATCATTTCCCATTAAACACTTGACACAAAAAATACAATCTTGGGAAGTATTATCCTATTACAATTCCTACTCATCTCCAATTCATCTGTCTTGAAATCAAATATTCCTTAAAACTTTTTTGGATAGTGTGTTGAGTTTTTTCCTATCCCAACTCTGAATTATTTGAGATCTAACTTTGACTTGAGATCAGTTAATCATATATTATTTTAAAGGGAAAGTATTATTTATTATTTTTGTTTAATTTCTCCATTCTTGTTTTCCATGTGAAAACCCAAGTCTGGGCATCTCTTCTGCAGATACTGTGTCTAACCAGAGTTTAAATTTGATTCCTTTGTTTTTGCATGTTACAGTTGATGAACACGCAGAAAGAAATGCAGAAACAGATGAACAATATCATTTCCAGCCCAGTTTCAAAAGAAGGTAAAAGACTAGAGGCATTGCTGGGTCGAAGTATTGAGAAAATTGTGAAGGCTAATACAGATGCCCTATGGGCTTGTTTCCAAGAAGAAAATACAAGGCATGAAAAGTTAGAACGAGACCGTACACAACAGTTGACAAACTTGATCACTAATTGCATGAATAAGGATTTGCCAACTGCCCTAGAGAAAACATTAAAGAAGGAAATAGCTGCCATTGGACCTGCTGTGGCACGTGCAACTGCCCCCACTCTTGAGAAAGCAGTATCAGCAGCGATTACAGAGTCATTCCAGGTTATTATTGAATACTTCCATCTTCCAAATTCCGCGTCTTCTGTGGATTTTCAGTTGAAAGGGGTAGTGGCACTGTTGTGCCTTTTTTGTTTTCATTAATTGTAAACGTGGAAGAAAAAAGATCCATTCTGTTAGTAGCAGTGACAACTTTCTACTCGATAGCTGCTATCTTATGGTCAATAAGTTAGCTCCATTTATTCTAGTTGAGCAGAAACTAATTAGTTTTATATATGCCCCACTTGCCGAAGGGAGTGGGAGAGAAGGCTGTGAATCAACTTGAGAAGTCAATCAGTTCAAAACTTGAAGCTACAATAGGGAGGCAAATTCAATCGCAATTTCAAACTTCTGGGAAGCAGGCTCTTCAGGTTGTGTCAAGTTGAATGCATATCTTTCTGCGATATATTAACCACTAAATTTTTTATGTTCTCAAGCATATAAAGATACTTTTTTGCATAAATGCTCTGTACGATGTTTAGGTTTTTTTTGTTGTTAATTAATTAATTAGTCATGTAATTTGTACTGGCAGGACGCATTGCGGTCTAGTATGGAAGCTTCAATTATTCCAGCATTTGAGATGTCATGCAAAGCAATGTTTGATCAAGTTGATGCTACATTCCAGAAAGGAATTATTAAGCATTTAAATGCTGCTCAGCAGCAATTTGATTCTGCACATTCGTCCCTGGCAATTGCTCTGAGGGTATGTATAACTATGATACTCCAACTAATTCATAGCTCGAATTTACTGCATATTTTATCACATTTAAAATAAAATGCTTTGGCAATTACAGGATGCAATTAATTCAGCATCATCAATCACTCGTACATTAAGTGGAGAATCGGCTGATGGCCAACACAAGCTGTTAGCTATGGCGGCTGCTGGTTCAAATTCAAATGTCGGAAGTTCTTCAGCCGTAAGTAATGGGCCACTGAGACATGAAATGGTATGTTTTAGGTTTTCTGATTTCTTAACATAATGGCAATAGGTTGTGGGGTTCTGATACTGCATATTGTGGTTTCAATTGAATCTGACTTTAAAAGTTGTAATATTAGCAGAGTGAGGCACCTTTGGATCCCAAAAAAGAATTATCCAGATTGATCAGTGAGCAAAAATTTGAGGAAGCATTTACTGCTGCCTTGCACAGAGGCGATGTTTCAATAGTCTCCTGGCTATGTTCGCAGGTATGCTCTACCATTACTTCTGTGTTCAATGTTAAGGGGGTGAAAAAAATCGTTTGTTTCCTGTAATATAACTGTGGCTTGTAAAATATAGAAATTTCATGAAGGCTTAAATTACAGAAGGCTTAAATTATAACAAAAGGCTTAAATTACACTTCAGTTCAGATATGCAGGGACAAAACTGCACTTCCTTTTTCCTTTCTCTTCCTTTTTGCATCATCTTGAAACCCTACAAGTACCTGATTATTGCTATATCTCATCCCCAGTGCCCTCAACCAATACTTGGCAAAACAGAAGGTCCAACTCATACAAACTAGCTTCTTCACCATGAACCCCAAGCCCCATATTCCCATCCCTACTTTGGCTCAACCAATACTATTACCTCCTTCCACCATTTTTTTATGCCCTTGTGGATGATCACTTCCTTTATTATTGTAATAAAAGGTCATGCTTGGCCATTCAAATTTAAATATGGGCAAAAGTTCGAGTTTATGAAGGCCATATAATGTCCCTATGAAGTACTGAATATGTACTCAAAGTTTCCCGTTGAAGTCAAATTCATGACCTCAAAGATCATATATGCCATGAGTTCCTATGCTTCGCAAATACTGTCATCCTTTTTGTTTATTGTTAAATGTAATCAGCTGAAATATTTATGAGAGATTGAGAGGGTAGAGTACCAAGGTAGAGACTTTAATCGCTAAATTGAATTAAATAGTAATTTTTCTAAAGAATTACTATTGGAGAACCTTCAATGTGCTTGGCTGTTATCTTTGTATTTTTCTTGCACCATATGTCAAGAATGGAGGGAAATAATGGATTGCAATTGATCCCATTATTTGTATTGTGCAAGTGAAACTAAAGTTATGTATATTGTGTTATTGGTTGGATGATTCTTTTTCGTTTTAACTCTTTGCTAATTGAAGTTGGATGTTGACCATATTTGCAATTGTTGCTTGTCTTGTGCGACAATGGATTCTCAATCATAGTCGTTCCTTCCACCAGGTTGATCTTCCGGGATATTGTCTTCTGTACCACTACCCCTAAGCCAAGGAGTTCTGCTGGCCCTTCTGCAGCAATTGTCGTGTGATATGGGTAATGATAGTTCGAAAAAGTTGGGATGGATGACAGAAGTTGCCGCAGCCATAAACCCAGCAGATCCAATGATAGCAATGCATGGGAGACCCATATTTGATCAGGTGTCGCAGTCTCTGGGGCATCAAAGGAACTTACCCTCTACGTCGAACTCAGAAGTGTCGATGATACGCCTTCCGATGCACGTCATAAATTCTGTGCTATTGAGCTGTAAATGATTGGTTTTTGGCCACATTTTGTTTCTGAATACACTGCAAATATGTAAGAACTTTTGGTTTGTTTGTATAGCAAGGAATTGTACAAGTTGCAAGGGAGATTGATTTTATTTATCATTTATCTGAATTAGTGATTGAAGAGTTAATGACAGCAATTTTCACTGGACTCTCTTTTTCCCGTTAGACCCATTTTCTCAATTTGTTTTCTGCTAGTTCGGAGCACTTGTTCCCTTGCCGAGTCAAACTTCATGAATAAATGAACTTTGTGTTCAATATCAATTTATGCCATGGTTTGGATTCCTTGTCTTATTTTGATATTTTCATTTGGTCAGTTTACTTGATGATGAATATTTTCAAAATTAGAGTTAAATTTACCATGATCCTCGTCAACATGAGATCGTTTGATTTTCATCTGATAAAACTGTTTTTATTTAATATTCAAGTGGATTGTTAGATTAATAACTAAGTTTTGCTGTGTGAATGTAAAAGAAAATGGGTTTTAGTAGTCGAGAAACGGAAGATTATGGAAGAAACGGAAGAAGATATGAAGGCTCCGTGAGGATCTAAGGTCTGTTCTACTTCTCGCTCTAGTTGCTCCTCTCTTTTTTCTTGTTTCCCTCAAATATAAATGTAAAATCATGTTGATTGTTTTTGGGTGAGGGTTCTCCTGAATAATTTGGTAATATAGTTCTTGGTTGATACTAATTTGGACTTTGCAGGCGGATTTGACCAGGATGTAAAGAGAAGAAACACTTATTAGTTGGGACAGTCAATCATACCAGTCGGCGCCATTACCACAAGTGATCATAGGGGCTAGGAAAGGATGGCATATATCTCCCAATCCACTTCCGTATATGCATCTGGATCATTAGGGATGTCTTCTCTCTAGGCATGAGTAACTTTCTCTACTGCAATTTCAGAATCAACAGAGGTTTCTACAATTGGTCTCTTCTTTTCCATTTACTTTCACTGGACAAAAGATTATGGTCTTACAGTCGCATTGAAATGTGCATACAGGGTGGAAAGATGGACGAAAACTTGCTCATCTGAAGAACGCAATTGTCAAATCAGTGAACGCATGCGTATAGAGATGGAAATAATGGAATATGATTCTGATTTAGCTTGGTAATTTGTTAAGTATTCGAGCAACTATTCTTCACTGGCTAGAGACATCTTTTCATGGATCCTTCTGTGGTATATTGTTCCATCAATTATTTTATGTTTCCAAAATTATGTTCCTTGTATAGATATAACAGCGAAGAAGGTAACACAATGTTCGATGCCAATAGTCCACTTTTATTTTATGATGATTCGTTTCATTTAAGAAAAAAGAGGCAGAGTTGGCGAAAAGACTGGTAAGTTCAAATTATTTGGTTCTCAGGTGTCATATCTTGTACTTTCATGCCTTAAACTATTAAGGATGAATTCTCATCTGATTGCTTTTAAATAAAAATATTATTATTTCAACTAAAACTAATTTCAACACAATTGGAAACATAGGTTAACTTCATTGTTAGCAATAGGCAGTTTAAAGGTATTGGCGGTGAATCATAATGTCAATTTCAGCTTCAAATTCAGAATTAAGATTAGAAGCTATTAGCTTTCAAATCCTAATAGCTTCTAATGCCAATTTCATCTATTTATTTTTTTGTTTTTGAGGTTATATGTGTTGTTTCTTTTCTTCATTGTGATTCACATTTAGTTCTATTCTCTAATTTTGTGTATAAAAAACTTTCCATACTCCATTTTTCTCAATCTGTCCTTTTTCATTTTTCTTGTATTGGTGACTCTTGGAAAATTAGTTACTTGATTGTTGTTAAAAGGAGGGGAAAAAACTGTTTCTTGGGAATAGAAGGAAGGAAGAGGGAAACTAGGAAATAAATTGTAAAATTTGAGTGTGTCAAATACGAAAATGCAGGTGGGTAGAGTGTGTTTAGTAATTTTTTCTCCTTCCATCTATTTATCGGCTGGCGCTTAATAAAAATGCTTGGGGTTGCCATTTTCGAGCTTGAAGATTTAGAGCTCCTTTCATGAATTTATTGGCAAATAAGGCACAAAGGCGCCATGCAACTGACTCTTTTTTGATGATCTGAAGGTAGGAGCAGTAGGCAGGCATCAGAATATAGCAGCACTAGCACAAGAGAGAGATTCATCTGATTATATTAGCTGCATTTACCTGAAAACATAATGGGAAGTGGACCACCTCATTGGTTTTTACTTTTTGCTCTTTAACCAAGCTGGTGATCTTCTGGGGAGTTATCTATTACCAGCATTGATCAGTTTCCCATCTCCTGGTTGGTCTGAATGTTTTGTTGGTACTGTTGGAAGCAGAATATCCAAAGCGACGATGAGAAGTTTCAGCAGCAAGTGACAAATCATACTTGGCTCTGGCTACAGGATCGGATAGTGTATCATATGCATTGTGGATTTGTATGAAATCCCGGGCATTAGGATTTGAAGAAGTAACGTCGGGGTGATATAGTTTTGCTAAACTTCGGTATGCAGCCTTTATCTCAGTTTGGGAGGCCTCTGGATGAATGCCAAGGACTTGATAAAGGGTATTCTGCAACGACTTTGGTCGGCCTAAATCAATATCAATGGTCGCCTACCATTTGGAGCACATTGTTGGGTGAAATTTGTGGGTTTTATGGTTTCAATTTGTGTTTGAGGAGAGCTGAAAGTGAAAGAGTGCGCAGTGCCATGTGTTGTTGTCAATAACAGTGTGTGTGTGTGTGTGTGTGAGAGAGAGAGAGAGAGAGAGAGAGAGCATTTTGTTTGGTCTTTTTAGATAGTTTTAGAAGTTACAACTACCACAAAGCAAGGGTTTCTCACGTGCCATTTTAGTATTTTGGGCCGCAACTTCTACATGATGCTTTTGTTGTTGCCGTTTTGGAAAACCCAAGTTATGACACTCACCATACAAATCCAACTTCTATAATACGATACTAGCTATTACAACATAGTTGTAAGGAATTTCTTTTTGAGTGAGACTTGTATATGATGCCAACTAACCGATGACTCACAAAAGATTACTACCAGCGTTCTAATCTTAGTATTATCTTCTAAAACTTGAATTACAAAAAAGGAAAAAAAAATGCTTTTGATGTAGGAGGAATAGCTTAGATTTTTTTATTATATAAAAAATCACCTTGGTTTTTTTGTTGGACCTGCTAGCAGATAATTTCTTGGAGGAAAATTAGTGGTTAGCAAAATGGTGTCCAGAGTACTTGATGACTTGTTCAATCTATATAGTACGAAAGTTTTTACCAGCAAACTATTTACATATACTACATAGATACCAACAAGTTGTTGATTTAAAGGTAAGAATGTTGATCCTAAACCGACTTTTATCAAGATTCGAATATATTAACACTTTGTTAATTATAAAAAATAGAGGTTGGATATATGTTTTAAACAAATCTGTAAAATGAACAGATTCTAAATAAATTCTAAACAAGTTTTAAACAACATATAAATAAGTCTCTGAATCTGTAATTTATGAAATTGGTCCGCGCATCCTTATTTTGTAATTTTCATCTAAAATGTTGAAAGCGGGCCACGTGAATTTATAATTAGCGAATCTGGGCTCCATAAATGTGTGAACGGCCTTACATGATATGAGTTTACAAAACAGGAGAAGTTGGTTTTGGGCTATTGAAAAACAAGAATAAAAGAAAGAAAATTAAGAATGTGTAGACAACAGAAGGGACATGGCATGCAAAGCCAATGTGTTAGATGTGTGTGTGTGTGTCGAAGATGGTGACAAATGGTGTGTATGTGTTGTTCGTAACGATTAACGGATGAATGATATCATGTATCCAAAACAAGATAGAATAAGAATGGCACAACACATACACACACGAAAGATCAACGTGAATGTAACATTTTTATTGCCTGCTTCTTTTCAATTTTAATTAGCACTGTACAAAATAGTGTCTTACAAAACCAAAAAAAAAAAGGAAAAGGAGAAAAGGATAGAGAGAAGATCCATGAGAGAAAGGAAAGGAACGCAAAATGAGGAAACAGACATTTTGTTTGATTGTTAAGGTTGCTGCAGCTGTATGAGAGAGAGCATTACTTGGAGGTCTCAAATGCATGACACAACCCAACCCAACCCTTCACACTCTATTTACTACCATTCCCTTCATTTTATCTATTTATATATGATCCACTCCTCTGTGGTTCACGTCCTTCTTAGCTTCAATCCATCAACCTTCATATTCTCATATCATCATTCTTTCATCACTTCATTTCCTAACTAACCTCCTCAAGTAAGAATGCACTTTTCTCTTCTTGTTTTCTCATTTCATGTTTGATTTTCTGTGACTAACTAATTGATTGATTGATTAACAGAACTTACACGGATTGCGAAAATGGAAAGGGAGAACAGAAAGAGAGGAAGAGAAGGAGAAGACGAGGAATTCCTGTCAGATCAAAACACCAGAAACAAAGATGTTTACGATCAAGATTTTGTAAAAAATGGGAATTTGACAGAAGAAGGCAACAAGGTGGAGGGAAATGAAAATGGTGCAGACAACTATACAGGAGTGTTTGATTTCCCGTGGCTGAAAGAAGGTGTGATCTCAAAATTAGAGGAATGGCATTTTGAGGACGATGTTTTTGCAGACACATACACAGCAGCATTAATGTCTGGTTTTGAATTGTCAGGGCAATGCTTGTGTGAAAGTGCAGCCACCTGCATGAGTTCAATCAGTTTTCCAGTTGAAATGTTTGAGGAAAATGTTTGGTCATTGGAAGCTGTTGATGATTGCTCTTCCTGGACCTCCCTTCTTACCCAACCCCTTCAACATTCTCTTTCCAATAAGTAGCCCAACCATAACCATTTTTGCACTTTGCATTGCAGAATTATACACAACCCTTGATAGGAAATTTAATCATCCATCTCTCTCCACTACCATATATACCTCAATACCCAACTCTCTAAATCTTTCTCAGGTTTGGACCAACAACAAACCTAAATTTTATTCAATTAGAGGCCAATGTACCTTCTTTACCTTTTTTTCCCCTTGTCAAGACTGTTTTTGGATGTCTGGAGATCATCATTTTTATGGTTTCTTTACCTTTTTCTTTCCGATTATTTAGCCTTCAGTTAATATATATATGTGTACCGTGCAAAGACTCGAATTTTAGTCTTTTTAGTCCTCTTAAACTTTGTATATAACATTCAATTTTCCCTTTCTTATGCTCTTTTTTTTTTTGACCACTCGATTGCTTATTATTATTTAGCTAGTTAGATTAAGCTCCATCCTAAGGTTAATCCCTCCAACAGATTCAATTCATGTGGCTCAAATCTCTACTTGCTAAACCACAGTGGTGCTAAGTTTTTAGTTCAAAATCGGTTATGTGATCTCACAATTATAGTTTGTTCTTGGGGGGGAAAAGAGTGTTACATCCGTGTCTGTTTCCCCATCTGTTGAGGGGTAAAGGCCATTTTAGTATAGCTGCTGCATTAACAGATCAGAAACAGCATAACTACAATTAAATTTCTTGAAATAAAAGCATAAACAAATTATACACTAAAATAAAAATTAGACGTGGAAATAGCATAACCAAAGACAAAAAAATGTTTGGCAGGCCGGGCTTTTTTGTAAGGCTATACAATTCATGTCTCAATTAAAATTAAAATTTTAACAAAAAAAATCTGAGTTTATTAATTAAATAAATGCTATATTTTTAAATTATAATATTGGTATATGTCATTTTTTTAAAATTGGTCTAAAAATACCATATTGTATCAAATAAAAAGCTTTTTTTTTTTCCACTTTTCCCTCTCTCATCATTTTCTCTTTCTTACACTCTCTCTCCCACAGAAACGCCTTGCCTCTGTCTCTCTCCTCTATTTTTCTCTCTTTGAAGCTCTCGTTGGATCCCTCTCCCTTCTCGTTCAGCGCGATCTAGAGTTAACTCTCTTGCACTCTCTCTCCTCTGTTTTTCTCTCTCTTTGAAGCTCCCGCCGAATCCCTCTTTTTTCTCGTTCGTTGCAATCTGAAGTGTCGAGGTTGTTGCGATTTGAGATCATATGTCACAATCTCCATTCTCTCTCTTTGTCGCCCTTGAAGAACAAACAATGAGCATCTGAAATCTTGACTCATCCTTGTTGGCGGACTTTGCGGGGTTGACGTCGCCATCTTGATGCAGTCTTGGCGGTGTAGAACGAGGTAGCGTCGAGATCTGGAGTCTCTCACGGTCTCACCGTCGTCGAGTTACTCTCGTCGCTTTTTAGTTTTAGTTTGGACTTAATTGCCGACGAGTTTAGTTTCTTTTTGTTTGATTTTGGATTTAATTGTTTGTTCTAGTTCTTGAAAGATGAAGCAGTTCATTCTCGGTTATGTTCTGAATTTTTTTTTATCTCCTTTGTGTATCTTTTTTGGTGCAGATTTGTTGGGAGACAAGGTTTTATAGCGTCACGATCAGATCATAACCAACATATAAGATTAATCGAACCATAGGTCGGACCCACCCTACACAAGTCTCGAAATAACATAACTTCTACCCAATTTAATACATGACCAAACATATAAAAGTTCATAAGTGTAACCAAATATATGTTAATAATTTAAAAATAAAATCAGTTAACAAGATAATAGTCTAAACCAACTACACACAAGTAACACAGTGTGAAATAACTAGCATAACAGATAAACTAAGGCTTGAACAAAGGGTGTCCACTGCTGAACGGAGATCCGCACTGAACACAAGAAGTCGAAACAACCTGAAATGCCAACAAAAGAGAGTGAAAAACTCAGTGAGGGACAACATATAAACTATTTTGAAAATATTTCTAGAGAAATACTACATACACGTTTGTATTCATGTATTACCCATATACACGCAGATACTTACTAACAATAGATTCAAAAGCATTTTTCAAAATATGACGCACATAAGACCACATCTTATATAATAGACAGGATTTCTAACATAAAACACGATAGATATCATGTTACAGACGTCATACAATAATTATATATTACATATACAGGGCTCAAATAGTCACTAAGGCGTATATGTGAACTGCTACCACCAGACGATATATAATAACCGCTAAGGCATATACGTAGACTATTGCCACCAAAGAATATCTATGTGGTCTACTACCACCAGAGAGTATATATACGTGGACTTAGCCACTAGAGAATATATACATGGTTTATTGCCACAAGAGAGTGTATATATATGTGGACTTAGCCACCAAATGTGGACTATATATATATATATATATATACCTCCATTAGAGAATATATACATGGTTTACTGCCACCAGAGAGTATATATAAGTGGATACCGGCACCAGAAATAGAGAGAATCATAAATGTGGACTACCACCACCAGAAACAAAGTAGATTTGCGCTAGTCACACGGGTTACCATATTACCCTGGTAACTAGACATTCTAGGCAATGGTGTACCAAAAGTTATGCTACCCTGTAGCTGGATGTCCCGTATCCAAATTACATCATATCATAATAATAACATAACAGACATTAATTTATAGAAAATATACATATAAAAAATGTATAATATATATAATGTTATTAACCAAACATGCGGAACAGACAATTACTTACAAAAGTAATCTCAAAGTATATTATAACGCATAGTATATTACGCAATGTACTTATCTCTCTTAGCCAAGTTATTAATCAAAAATATTCAAAACAACGGTCATACGAAACAAACAAAGAATTACTGAGCATATCTTATCCTATTCTGCACATATATCTAATAAGATAGATACTATCCAAAGATGTATATACAAAAGTAGAAAGCACATACCACATACGGATATTTACAAGAATTATATGACTCCTAAAACAGAATATTTAACACAGAAATATAAATGACCTCAAACGGATTTCTTATCACGGAATCTCACACAAACAAGATTTTTGGCTTACTGAATCTTTAACATATCTAATTACATGTCAGAGTGAGAGCATAACAAAAACAATATATATGTGTCTAGAGTAGTATCCAACTCACCTGGACGCCAGTCGCACACCCCGATAAATGATCAACCACCTCAGATATCAGACGGACTGAAAGCAGACAAGTTTATAATGGAGTCAACCACTGCACGACATTGTGGGAATACAGGATGTAAGAAATGCAAATGTACGCCCCAACCCATGATGGTGCTAGATACCTTATTTTTGACCAAGGATCTAATGCTCTTGTCTTGAAAATCGGACTCTACGTAAAATTACAGTTTGGTCCATCAAGTTTTACAAAATTAAACTTTAGTCCCAAGACCTTAATAAATTATAGATTACTCCTCAAACTTTTCAAAAATTATAAAACAATCCCTAAAATCTTCAAAATTCCAAATTAGTCCTCAAACATGCAAAATATCAAAAATCGACCAAAAACACCCCTACTCTCGATTGAACTGATAAAAATCATTTCCAATCACCTACATTATCTCTAATCAACCTCAGAAACATAAATCTATCAACCAATCCACCAAACAAATTCAAAATTGTCAAGAACTTTCTCAAACCCGAACCAACCCTAACCCATTTCAAGAAAACATCAAATCTCATGTTTCTAAGCTAAATATATGTTCCTCTAAACTTAATCCATCATAAAAATCAATTTCTAACTCCCATTTCAACAGAAACCATCAAATCCGAACCAAACATGCAAAATCGACCAAAAACCTAATTCTGAGATTCAAACATGAAAATAATGAAATGAAGAGATTAGAAACTTGATTTTACCTCAAAAGATGTTAAGGAATGGATGAGGAGTAATGAGAGAGAGAGAGAATTAGATGAGTTGGGAGTGATTTGAATTGAAAATGAGGCGAAAATGACGAAGTGGTCAGTTTTGGGGTTAAAAAGGGTTGTAGATCGAAACACACCATTTCACTGATTTTGAAGGCATAATGTATACTATTCTACACACAACGTACGTCTTAGGGTCATTACGTACGTTACCAAGTGTACAATGTACTTTATTTGGGTAAAAAATGTGTCTATAAGCTTCTGTTCTACAAAATTGATGATCAACGTACGTCGCGGAAATCACAATGTACGTTTTGGAGGAACAACGTACGTTTTGGAAGGCTTACATTATGGCCCATTTCCAGATGACGTACATTTTGCTTCATGTAACATACGTTGTCATACTCCAAACAACATTCCTCGACTTCTTTCACTTCCAAACACGTGTTGGATCATTCGTAGGGCTTAACAACACCCAACCTTTCAAAAATAACATCATTAAATATCTTCAAACAGCAAAACATCATCTTGCACACTCAAGATTCAGATTCAAATTTGGAAACAAACGAGTTTCAAAAGAAGACCTTATCGGATTTGACAGATCAAATTGGAGTTGGACGGAATGCTACAGAGAACCTAGTCAGAATCGGTGGGGTATTACAGAAATAGAAGATTAGCGTTTGATCGTAGAAATTTTTGAACGAGGGCAAGATAGTTGGAATCTAGTCACATCTAAAAAGGAGGATTCATGTCCGATCGAAAAGGTCGCTTTCTCTCATCTCGTCGCTGTAAAAACAGAGATAGAGAGAAACTAACAAGTCTGAAACTAGAGTGACATGAAACTTCCATTTCGAATATAACAAAATATGTTGTCCGAAAATCTCTTGTGTCTCTCTCCTCTCTCTCTTCTTTGTCGTCTACTTTTTCTATCTTTGTCTCTATCTGTCTATCTTTCTCCTTTGCCATCATCCTCATCCTTCTCTTATAGTGACAGACTTCTGTTGAAATCCTCTGACACCGACGAGACCTTATATATATAGTTTGACTATAATAACTTTTAGGTCCTTTAACTTAAAAAAAATTAAATCCTTAATTTGATCATTGTTCATCCATCTGCTACTAAAGTCACTGCCAACCTCCATGAAGTAATTCATTGATGCCCCTGGGTGAAAATAATTCTGGATCGATCACTGTTCTCCTCTGCCACCCTCTATCTTTCTCCTCTACCAACATGTGACCTCTCTCCTTCCCTTCATCCTGCCCCTCTCTCTCTATCTCTCTCTCTCTCTCCATGTCTCATCTAACACTGCTCTCTCTTTGTCTAACTCTCCCTCTATTTCTCTTGTGTCAAGATTTAAACAAACAAAAATGGAGATCTAAACGAACACAATAGAGATGAATGATCTCAAATGGATTGTGATAATAAGATACTGATCCCAAATAGTGGAGATGATCTAGAGAAGCTAACCAATGGTGGGGACAAAGTCGACGAGATTTGGTGGTTGACGCGATCTGGAGACTCGATCTGGAATCACTACAAGATCTTGTTAATGATCCATCGAAACCCTAGTTGCAACATGATATATTACCAAAAATTTGTTTCAATCCCTCTAGTTTGCTAAATAACACGATCAATCCTTAGAGTTTCACATTTACACAATTGAACACTAAAATTTATTGAATCAACTTTTAATATTGTTGTAAATGGTATATTGTTAGACCTGTGTACATTAAATTGTGAACGCTTATGCATTTGTGTCATCAATGTATACCACCAATGTAGATGTGTATACACTAAAAAATTGTAAATGCTTATACAACAGTGTACACTTAGTGTTGATTGTTGTGGACATTTTGTACATGTTTGAATTTTTGTCAAAATAAATTAACAAAAAATGTTATTTAATATAAAATTATTTTTTAATTTTTTTAAGAAAATGTATTTTTTTAGCTTTGTCCATAATTGTTTTGCACACGCCCTAGGAAAATTCTTCTTTCTTCAAAGTTTCTAGCGAAAAGTCAATTGTTTGCAATAATATCTCAATTTCTCACAAATTTTCAGAAATAGTATTTTTAATATTAATATTAAATTTGATGGTATTTCTAAGAATTGACAAATTAATTTATTATAAAAATATAATTCTCCTTTTTTTTGTCAACGGAGCCTCTAGTGAGTTTCTCTTTTTTATTTTTTTAAAATGATAGGGGTGAACAAAACCCAAAACCGTTTTTATCTCCTACCCACCATCAGGTTAAAACCGTTTTTATTTCAATTTTATTGTCACTTTCACTATTACAAAATACAAAATTTCTTATATATTATATACAGAATATATTGTACGTCCAAACGAGTCCTATATCATATTATTAGGCAAAATAAGAATATCAGAAAGGACAAACAAGATCAAAAGAAGAGAAGACATCATTTTTATGGTAAGCATCACATTATCAAAGCATTCAAAGAAAAAATATAGAACACTATTAATTAAAAAATCTCAATTTATTTCAATAAAAATGTAAAATACAGAGTGAGAGAGAGAGAGAGAGAGAGAGAGAAAAGGCAATGTTGTGTTGGGAAGAAAAGAGCTGTAGAGGTGGTGGCCTATAAGAATAAAGAGGTGGACCCAATGGGTGATAAATATTGATGGTGGAAGCTGTTGTGCCGACACTTTGCTTCTAACTAATTTTTCAATCAAACCCTTCACATCAAACAAACACTGGAGATTTCCACAATCTATATCAGGGATTTGTTTCTTATTCTTATTTTCAATGCCCTCCTTGCAAAAGATTGTTATGGCCCTATTCAATTATGCCCTTGCCCCAACAGTTTGTATTTGTTTCTTCTCAAATCTACCTAGTATGAAATATATTGCTGTGAATTAATATTTAAAGTACTTAATATATTTAACTTGCCTTAATCTAGAATCTATCCATCCATTTTGCTGGAAAATCACCAAAGCCGACAAGAGGCTATATATAATACGATTACTTAATCACTCCTTGTAGTTAAATTCAAATCTTAACTCATTACTACTCAGGTGATAGATCAAGTTGTAACATGCATTTATTTAGATTCATGAGAATATGATTTCAAACTGTGATTTATGTACGTAATTAAATTTAATTAGAGCTGTGTTCTTCGCGGTTAATATTTTAACGATGTTAACTTGGACACTTTGTGAGAGGAATTGACATCCTAATAGATTGAAATTCTCAAATCTAGACGTGAGACTACCACGATTTTCTTTTTCTTACCAAATGAACTTATATAACTCATTTTTCTCTTCATTTGTGTAATTGTATTGTATCATTAGGTTTTTAAATAATAAGGGGCTAGAGACTTAAAAATAAAATAAAATAGGTAAATATATTGTTGCTTCCCTTGTTTCTGACCAGCCCGATGCATTTCTCTTTCTCTGCTTCATTTCAAAGATTCTTCCTCGTTCACTCACTCACTCTCTCTCTAATCCGTCCCCTCCCTCTCTATTTGCTTCCTCTTTAATTCTTGCTACTAATTCACGACAAATATCTCATTTTTCTTCTCTTTTCTTCTTCCTCTTTCATGAATTATTATGTGGGTTTGTTGGGTGTTGTTTTGGAGGACAAATTTGGAGGCTAGTGTTTAGATTGATGATTGTTTTAGATGGATTTGAGGTGGTTTTAGATGGATAATGGTAGTATGGGTGTAGAAATGGTGTGGGTTTTGTTTGGTTGTGTTGAATGTGTATTTTTTTTTTGTTGGGTTTTAATTATGTCCGAATTTTTGGATGCAAAGTTAGATGGTTTGATGATGAATTTAAGTTTGTTCTTGATTGATTTTGGTGGAATGAACATAGAATGGAATGAGTTTGTGTTTGGTTTTGAAGATTGAAGAGAATTGATGTAGTTGGGAGATTTATTTAGAAGAATGAATTTTTTTTGATGAATTGTTGGTTTATTGACGGAATTGATGAATAATTTAGATGAATAAAAAATATTGGAAGTTGGTTTAAGTGGTTTGGAAGGATGGGTGTTGGTTTGAAGCGATTTTGTTGGTTGAATCAAGAAAAAGACTATTTCGGCAATTTTCCACATAGGGACCAAAACTGATATTTTACATGTTTAAGGTCCAAAATGTAATTTTTGAATATATTGAGGTTTGATTTGATATTAAAGATACTCGGGGAACTGTTTGGTAAATTTGGAATACTTTGGGGATCAGTTGGTAATTTTGCAAAGTTCCAGGATCAAAGTGTAATTTTACACCGAGACATAATATTGGATTTATTATTTTAGGCTTTGGTTAAAAAAGGGATTTGGGCTTTGTCTGAGCGTTTGAGTTTTTGCCTATGCATGTGTACACATTTCGGTACAGCCACAGTGCCATATTTTGATTTGTCTCTGATCTGTCCATTTCAGTTTTGCTTGGTTTTTGAGGAGACCAGTCATTCACCTGTGGACCGTAACCTGGATTATTTGGTCGGCGTCCAGTGAGTGAATGACAGTTTCAGATACATAGGTTGTGTTTCGAAACCCAATTTGTTTTTGCTGCGTTAGCTATATTTCTGAATTTTGATTAATTAAAGACTGACTTAATTAATAAATTAATTATGTGATCTTTAATAGTCTGTACTTTGTTTTTTTAAATATGATATATATATATTTGATTTTGATATTCTTTGTTTTGTCTTGGAAGAAAATTTGTTTTGCTCTGAATTCGGTCTTGTATATGAAATCTATTATATATACACTTATATAAATATTTATACTAACTGGAATATGACATTGTTGTGCACATCTGTTGATTTAAAATATGATTCTGATTTTGAAAATATATTTATTCTCTGTTTTTTATCTTTTGATTTGCATGTCTTTACTTTTGTACTATATTAGTATGTTTTTTGCCTTTGATATGGAATACCTATGCTACGGGGTAGAATTAGTTTTTGATATACCAATGTTTTGTCAAAGCCCAATTACCAAGGATGATGGTAGCCATATGTTCTGGCCCAACGCATGATTTGTCTGTGATTAGTGGTGGAGTCCACATCACCTTTGCTTTTGGTCCTACATTCATGCCTCTGCTTTTGGTGCTACATGCAAACCTATGCTTTTGGTTTCATATTCACACTTCTATGTTATGGCTAATTTTTAAGATTATTAGTATTATTATGAGATTTGCTTGCCTGCTGTTTGCTTTATCCGCGAACTGATTTTTGAAATATACCTGCGTGTGGTATTTTTGAATTATTTTCAAAACAGTCTTTGTGAGGCACGTATGATGCGTTCTGAAGTGTCATTTCTTACTGGCTTCTTACCCCCTTTCTTTTCTCTGGATGTTGTCATTACTATCTTTCAGGTGATTCTTTTTGTCTTCGGCAATCCTTCGACATTCAAATACTCAGTGAGGCGACATTTGATTTGGTTAGTGATGCCTTTTTTATCAGGCTCATATGTTACTGGTATCAGGCTCATGTTTATTAAATTATTTAATAAATGGTTTGGGTAGTAATATGTCTGAATCTCTGAGGCTTATGCGAGACGAGTCAGACGCTCTTAGACGGTTCACTTCGTACGCTTGTCATGGTCCGAAAACGGATCGTGACGTTTTCAAGCACCTGTGAAGTTTGAAGTGATTAGGAAGCTTGCCCCTGTGAAGCAAGTTGTTATATTATTTTCCAAAGAGGAAGATAGTGAATTGGGAAATCCTGAGTGAGGAGTTTAGGTAGTGGATGTAGGCTTGGTTAAGCCGAACCACTATAAATCGATTGTGTTTGATCTCTTCTCTCTTATCTCTCTTATGGTTATCTTTGTTTACGTTGATTAGCACACACTTACACCTTTGCTTCTAACATTACTGTCAAGTGTTTGTAGCTTAGCAAGATTGAAAGAACAAGTTTCCACGTCCATATTTTTGGCATAATTACTACTCGTCACTAAGCTTTTTACTCTTCATTATTTGTATTTATATTGTTACTTTGCTAAATTATTCTTGGTTTATTAATTGCTCACTAAACTGATTTTAATCCATAAAAACCAATTCACCCACTCTCCACTCCTTTTTTTTTTTTGCTATTTGGGCCAACATAGAGTATAATAAGAGGTTAAGGGCATCTCTAATGCACTAACCTATTTTGGCGTTGATGAGCCTGCCACGTCAGCAATCCACTAACTTCTCACTCAACAAATCATCTCTCACTAAGAGCATCTCTAGTGCATACAACTCATTCAACGTTTCATGGACTGTCACATTAGCAATCCATTAACCTTTCACTCATTATATTATTTCTCTCTAATCCTTAAACTCTCATTATACTCTATTATGAGATCCATACTTCACTCATCTAATCCTTAAACTCTCATTATACTCTATTATGAGATCCATACTTCACTCATCATTTAATTTATTTACAATATATAAATAGTAACAGATATATTTATTTCACATAAATATTTTTGTGAGTTAATATTTATTTCACATGAATAGTAACAAATATATTTATTAAATAAATTATTTAATTGAATTTTTAAGAATAATAATAATAAATTTTTAAAACAAAATAAAATGGTAAATCAAAAAGTATTTTTAAATTGAAAAGTTATATTTATCAATAGGAAGAGATTTGAAATAAACCGAATAAAAATAAAGTATTTATAATAAAAAATTACATAAATAATCCAGAATTAGCATTAAGAAAATAAATTACACAATTTTAAAAATTACATAAATAAAAAAAAATATAAAAATACATTAATTTTTATCTCGAGTCTCCCAAAATAGTTCCAAACATAGTAAAAAAAACCTAAAAAAACCTAAAAAAACAAAATAAAGAAAAAAACATAAAAAAATCTTATTTTAAGCAATGAACCCCACTTAATTTGGTGTGCTTCACTTCTATGGTGATTCTCTCCCCAATGAGGAGAGCATCACCATGTCAGTGTGACAAGGCATCACATACGAGTTTAACACCTGTGTTAGTGATGCCCTAATAATTAACCACTCACTATACTCTAATATAAGAGTCATAATCACTTCACTTATTATTTTATTTATTTATAACATCTATATTATAATAAAAAAATTATTTGACATAAATATAAATATTTTGTGAGTTAATATTTGAATTAAAAATATTATTTTAGGCAGTATTGTATATAATATTTATTTTAATAATAATTTACTTGAATATTTAAAAATAATAATTTTAGTAAAATAAAATTTAATGGTTGATTGAATAAATATTTAAAATATAATTTAACTCAAAAATTAAAAATTAAGCATTGAAAATAAAATTTTATTAAATAAAAATACAGTAATGTCTAAATATTAATAAAAAAACACTAAAAATATTACATTGTAATTAATTCTAAATTATAAGAATTTATTTGCATATTTGGGAAAAAATATGGATATGGAAAATTTTGCATAAAAGGTGAAAAATAAGGATATGGTTTATTTTGAGAATTTTGGGTAAATTAAAAATTTGGTGAAATGAATGAATAAGATTAATTTCGAGAATCATAAAAATTGGGGTTTTGAAAGGATGAACGGTTGAAATTTGGATCTGTATTTTGTAAAAATTGGACCTTTGAGAGGATGAACAATAGAGAGCATCGAAGTTATGAGAAAATAATTGTGGAAGAAGAGTGAGTGAGAAGAGTATAAAATGAAGTCATATGTACAAAAAACAAATTTAAAAAATACAAGACAATCGTTGCAAAAAAAAATTTAAAAAAATTGTGTTTGCAAACGACCATTTGACTGTTTGCACACTTTGGGAGGAGTGAGCAACGGTTGGCTTCAAGGGTCTTCCTTTGTTGAAGAGTTGTAACCCTGCACTAGAGCTACCATAAGAATTAAAGAAAATAATTAATTGATGTTGTGGGTGTCTCGTCAACTCTGAATAAGTTAATGCATTAGAGATGCTGATCCTAACACTTAAACCCAACGTTGAGATCTTGAAAACTCCAGATTTAAAAGACCAATTGTAGAATTACAAAATTTACAGTTGTTGGAAAAAACGGTCTGCCCATGACAGGTGAACCGAACTCGATCGGTCGAGGTGTTAACCGAAATCGTGGACCGAGATCAATTGGAAAACCCAATTGAGAATAAGCAAACTCGGTTAGTCAAGGTGTGAACTGGACAATGAACCGAGACCAATTGATAAGTTCAATTGAGTTAGGAATGAAAATGGACTCGTAAGGCCCACGAGCCCATTTGAGGCCTATATAAGGAGCTTTGCTCCTTCCTTTCCTTCATAACTTCAACACACACTCCAAAGGTGAGAGAGAGAGAGGTCGAGACCTCCTGTCCCAAGTCCTTCACAGATCACGTATGACATCTAGACTGCGAAACAGCCGGGCATTCCAGTTGACATTTCAACCGTGGTTTGCTCGCAAGACCAATATAGAACTGGTCCTGCTCCGCTTCTAGTTTTCGCTGGAATCGAGGTTAGTAAGTCAAACCTATTTATTATATTGTTTATTAGTTAACCGGTATGATTTTTTCCAAATATGTTTCGAAAATCTTGTTGGTCTCTGTCTAGGATGCCTACTGTGATTTTTTGGTATTCGACTTTCCGTCTCGAATGTCGTTATTCATTCGAGTTCATCGGTAGTCGAATTCTAAAAATTGGATTTCTGAAATTACGACAAAAGATTTGACATCAGAGACCTTGATACGTGGCATGCTTACTGGTATGACACGTCATCACATGTATCCAATGATGTTGTGACACGTGGCGCCTTGTGCCACTTGGCATACATGATTGCGTGACACATGGCATAAATGTCGATCGACTTGGACTAGTAAAAAAACGACACGTGGCTTCCCATTGTGCGACACCTGGCTTCACATGATGACGACACGTGGCGGCAGTTCAGTGGAGCGCGTGTGCGCGTGACTCTTCCTCCACGTGGCACGTGGGGGCGCATGCCACGTGTCTCGGCCATCATTTTTTGCAGATATAAAATTTTGATTTTTCTAGAATTTTCGGTATATTTTTCACAATTTTTGACTTCCAAACTATTTTTTTCAAAATTTATGAGCATTAAAAATTGTTTAAAAATTGTGAAAATGTATCTTCTGCCAAGAATTATTTTGAAAATTAGTTTTCAAAATAATTGATTTATAAAACGTGTATATATGGTTCTCATTTATATAATTGATATTAGATATCAATTATTTGGGTAATACGAAAGTAAGTATATACCCGTTTTATTTGTAATTTATTACAAATAAATGAATGGGGTAAAACCATATTGCATCGACTTAAGTGTGAATTATAAGAAAATTTGTACAACTCTCGAAATTAGTATTTTGGAACGGTGATCATAATGGGAAGATTTAATTGTGTATTATGAGCACAACGGTGATGGAAGACAAAGGTCAGGATCGGTTAGATATTGGTTTCGCGAGCAAACTACGGTCGGGTTGTTGACGGGAGTGCTCATCTGTTTCGTAGCCTAGATGCCACTGCGGATCGAGACCATTGACGAACGAGGAGCAAGTTGAGAGAGAGGCTTCCTTTCCCTCTCTCTCACGTTTAAGGTCGTATGATTTAAAGAATTTTTGATAAGTTGGCACGACCACTTATGAATTCTATTTAACACTTTGGAAAAAGTCCAGCATGTATCCAATTGGCAGGCATATGTTTAAAACTATATTTGTGTAGTATTATTCTTTGGGGATATTAGCATTCTTTGTGTGCTAATGTTTTCCAATGTTAATGTATGTATATTAACATTGAGATAGATTGTTGGATTACATGTTGGTTTAACAAATGATGATTATTTCATTTATTGCTTTGGCTTATTATTGTGTTGATTTGCCTTAATTTTATACAATATTTTTTATGTTGATATATTGTCCGATTATTGAGTTTGCCTTGATAATTGAGATGACCAACATAGATTTTCCTAAGTCATATGAACTTGAAAAGTGAATCCAAACAATCATTATTTACTGTCTATAAAATTAAATATAGTATGGTTAATTATTAAGACCAAGATGATAAATGTGCACCTAGTGTATATTTAAATTCAAAGCTTAATAAGAGGCTATACTAGTTTAATTTTTTGTTGGATAGTAAATATGTGCATTGCTATGTGAATTACTTGTGTGCAATTATGTCTTGTTATTTATCAAATTTATTTGTGATATTCACTGGTTAAAAAGTCGATTGATGCCGAACCATACGAGAACGTATGTTGGGCTTAGGCGGCAACAATTGAAAAATCTTAGATTATGAAAATCTAGCGTGTACTCTAAGAGAAAAAGCTAGTGCCCCTTTGAACTTGGTTATGGTCGAATTCGAAGAGAAGTAGATACCACTCAATACATTTTGGACTGAAATGTCTATATGATGTAAAAGTTAGAAAATTCCACCACATTCATCATCTTGTTAGTGCAAAGGATGATGTAGTCACTTGGCTACTTTACAAGTATCAATGCGTAATGTATTTGTATATTGCATTTAAGGAGCAGTTAGTTGGCGTGACATTAACTAAAGCTTGTGGTATTTGACCATTTAATCTGATACTTGTTATAAATATTCTAATCATGCAAGTATAGACATAAGTCCTATATGATTAGAGAGCTTAGTAATCTTGATCATTGTTTGATCAAGAACAAGGTCCAAAGAAGTTATCCACTTCTTGCCTAAAAGTTACGAGCAAATTGAGCTACACCTAACCCACATTCATCTCATTTATGAGACCGTGAAGAATTTGATAATGTCTTATTCTATTGGATAAATTCCAATACAAAGGTGAGGAAAAGGTTTAAGCACCTTAAGTCCTTAAGAAGTGGAGATTATATAGAATTTATGAAGAAAACCTTGAACATGGACAATGCTGATATTTTATAAGTAAAATGTTAAATACCAAAGCCGCACTATATGTAAGATAATGCACCTTTGAGGGTATGTTGTTCAAACTCACGCAAGTGAGATGAGTTGCCTTGTTCAATGTTCTCTATTGAATTCCGTTGTTAGTAGACGATTAATTCAACTTTTTGGATCCTCACAATGAAGTTTTAACGCGACCTCATTAGACATCAACTAGTTTAAGTGAGAACAAGTTAAGCATGCAAGAACAACTCAAAAGTGAGAGTTTGATGATTTGGCATGTACGCATTAGTTTTATACAAGAGCCAAACATTTTCTTGCAATAGATTCTGGCGTAATCATTTTGAAGTTTGCCTTCAATTTGTATTTTAACAATAACGGTATTTGTTACACCGTATTTGAGTGAGTATCTATTTTTTTACTAAAAGTGGTTTCTTAGTTAAGGTAAAGAACCTAACTATTGAAGTCCTAGTATCTATTCATTGCCACTTCACGTGATCATGAGGGATTATGTAAAGTTAATGCACGTAACTTAACCATTTTGACAAAATTGATTATATCGATCAGTTCAAGTGGGAATATTAGGCAATTGTGTTAGTCAAAGTTGTCTAATTTGCAAGCATTGTGAATAAGGGAAACTAGAGAGAAAACTATTTTTAAAAGGCACTACAAGCTAAAATATTCATTGCTATTAATCCACTTTTGATGTTTGACGTCAAAAGATTGAGAGGGCAAGACTAAGGCCTACTACTTCATCACTTTAGTATATGAATGTGGAAGACACATATATATCTATTTGATTTCTCATAAGTACGAATGGTCTAGTTCGTTCTTACTTCTTACAAGTCAAGATCATAATCAAATAAAGTTTTGTGGATCGACTAAGGTCTTGAACGTCGATAAGACTATTTCCAAGCTTTAAGTGATGATAGGGAAGTGAACATAAGTTGTTCATTCCTACACTCCTTAAATACTATGCATAGTTGAGAGGAGAAAATCTCCTTAATATGGTGAGAATTATGATGGCAAATGCCACAACGTTCAAAAACCATATACCCTTTAAATTTGTTGCTTATAATCTTATAGGTTGTGGATAAGTTGTATGCATGACCTAAACCACCTGTAACCAAGAGATATATCGCCAATGTCCATGATTTCTTTGTTAATAATGACAAAGAGGCTTAAGGTTTAAGATACCTAGCTGTGTCAAAATGACACATTTATCGTGAGACAATAAAAATCATAGTAATGAGTTATAAGAAGTCACATTTCTAGGGAATAAATTTCTTAACTGGAATAAAGTGGAAATGATTTCACTTTACTTGACATTCAAGAACTAAGACCCTCAGGATCACTCCATCCGAGAAGGAGAATTCTTGAGGAGGATGAGAGATGAGGAAGAAAGTTGAGTTATGTAAATTACTAAATTATAACCTTGAGTTTACAATCTCAAGAGAGGGTAATGTAAATTACAACCTTGAGTATACAATCTCAATAGATCAATCAGAGCGATAGTTATCTCTTTCTCTGAAAGTGATGCATCAAAAAGTATCAGAATGATTCAACTTTTATCTCATCTACCTCAAACGTGTGCGAATGTTCCTTATCCTGACTTTAGTAGGAGCAAGATTTCTGTTTTCCAGTGGGAGTAGAAAACTTGATCCTAGTGGGACTTCCTATATGGAGCTTGAATCCGGCAGGAGCATTTTTTGAAAATGCATAAGTCTAAAAGGTATAAAGTCTCACGATGATATTTTTTCTATAAATGAATCAATCGTGATCCTTTTAGTAACCCTACAAGTCAAGGACGAACTGCAAGTATGTTAGAGGTTCACTTATCCTATTAAAATTACTATGGATTAAAGCAATGGTAGTGTAAATGACATTTGAGAGATTAAACCATGCTTAGGTACTGATTAATCTACCCAAAGGGAGAATACCCATTGGAGATAAGTGGATACATAAGTGATAGATCGAGAAAGGCATCTATAAATTGCGTAAAGAGGATTTAGTCAACGAGATTGGAAAGTCCAACTTGTTGAGAGATTTACCTCAACCAAATAGACTTTACTATTTGAGCTAGTCTATACCTCAACCTACATTAATGAATGTAGATACTCCTTTTCTTAATAGAGAATTTGGAGAAGAGACTTATAGGTTTAACCTAATGGTTTCATCGTTTAAAGTATGACCTTAGACAATCTTTGAGAGAATGGTATACTCATATATGTTATGATAATACCAAGATGAATCTTGTCATTCTAATATTGTGTGAACATCACACTTGAGCTAGAATTGGTGTAGCATACTTGAATGACTCCAAAGATTGATCAAGATCCAACTTTGAGATTACTAATATGGGTTGATATTGGGGTCAAACTCCATGAGATCATTCGAGTGAATTGTTGTACCTCTTCAAGTGAGATGGATCAACAAAGTACTCGAACGCTTCAAGATGCAGAAATGCATAACTCATAGAAACCCCGTGACTAAGAGTAAGTCTTTTAGCAAATGCTTGCGTCCATAAAATTTTGAGAAATGAAGAACGTGTAAGGAATGTTCTTCATACGAATGTCATTTGATTGTCTTCGATAGTCTAATAAATAGATTACAGGTGTTGATTACAAGACCATGTCTTGTAGTAATACCTAGGTGTATACAATGCATAGAGTTTGCTATGCAGTCATGTAAGCTAGCAAATATTGATCCAACACATAAAAAGGTGATTGAAAAGTAGTGAATGAGATACTTGGATGCTTTGGGTGTACTATAAGACATTGTGCTATCGTAAAGACTTACGATAAAATAAGGCACAATTGTTATTCCATATGATGATGTGGACAATAAGGAGTCCATATCTGATTATGTGTTTTGGCTTGGTTGAAAAGCCATCCCATGCAATAATGAGGAGCACATATAAGTGTGGCAAAAGAAGCTGAGACCATAGCTTCATTAGTTGCAGTGCAATAGACAGTGAAAGATCCACTTAGCACTAACCACCTAAAAAACCCATGACAATCCTTAGTGGTAGTCAACTCCATTTGCTTAAGGATCGAGAAGATCTATTATAAGTTTAAGCAAATTGAGATTAAGTATTATTTTGTGAAACATTTGGTTGCACAAGAATAAGTGAATTTGAGTACAAGTTTCACAAGGAGAAGTGAACTTGAAAATGTAATTCCATGCGAGACGTAATCATAAGATCCGTTAATAAAAACATATAAGGAATAAGTTCCTTAAGACCCGCATGACATATAAAATGTATAATCCCTTAAAACATGATCTTTAATAAGATTATTGTGGACAATACACAGACACAAATGTTGAGAGTTGACATTTTTTGTAGTAAAAATGTTGAGAGTTGACATTTGTTATAGCGTTAAGTGTGAAAGCATGTTGGGCAGAGAAATAACCCTCTCACACGAGTGTTTACCTTAGTTTTCCTAGTTCGTTGAAAGAATAACTAAGATGAGGCTTATTTTGAAAGTAAAGAGAGATCGAGAGCACGTTCATAATAAATATGATGTCTTGCATTTTATAGTGGTGAGTTCATTATAAATAGGCAAGAAAAGTCGTATGAAAAGAGACATACTCAATAGGAAAAATTCCTATGCCGATCATGAAATGATCAGATGCTAAAATGGAGTGACTTTTAGCATATTCTGTCTTAAACCCAGAAGTAATCCTATTAATGTATGAATTAAGGTTAGATGTTTAGATACATCGTAATCGAAGCTTCTGTGTAGTGTTGACATTGTTGTATAAACATGCGCTTCTTTAATGGAGGGAAAGAACACCACAACACATAATCATACCATGTGTGCTATATACAGAACCATGGGGATGGGAAAATTTCATAAACGATCTCATTTTTTCTAGTATGAGACCCTGTCGTGAACATGTGATTCTTGGTACTACCTACCCTTAGAACCCTTAACACATTCAAAACATGTAGTTAAGTTTGTCTACTTTAACTTACTGTTAATAGTCATGATTGATTCAACCAAGTGTGTCAAGCTGGGCAAGTAAACTTGGCTATATGGATTATCTGGTGTAAGAGGAGAAGTTTGTTTCTAAACGCATTTACATGAGACTCATAAGTTTGCTTAGTCGACTCTCATGTGGTATGTTACATGATGTGTGAACTTTGAGAAAAGCTTTCGTGAGATCGAGAAGTTTGAAAGTAGCAATTGTGTGGTTACAAACTAGGGGAAGACATACATTTTTAGCAGTTTATGCTGTTGCTGCATACACTTTGGCAGTATGGAGTTAGTCTTCAAGAGACGCCTTCTAGCAGGATTGAGATATGAGCTGTTATATAACCCTAGCATGTGTATAACAATTACGCTCTCATCGTATGCTGGTCGCACGGTCTATTTGTCTGTATTAATGAGATCTTAATCATGATTAGTATTGGTTCTATCATTATCAAATAACGAGTTATGTTACCGTCATGTGCGAGTGAAACATGTTGGAAAAAACAATTCGCCCATGACCGGTGAACCGAACTCGGTCGAGGTGTAAACCGAGACCAATTGGAAAGCCCAATTGAGGAGAAGAACTCAGTTAGTTAAGGTGTAAACCGGGACGATGAACCGAGACCAATTGATAAGCCCAATTAAATTAAG
>CAODLS011552477.1:0-10267 GCA_948243855.1 Flueggea neowawraea
AGACTCAATAGAATTGCATTATGCGCTCTCTTCACAGCCTTCGATTTCTGCGCCGCTGTCAATTCTACCGGTAATTTCTCTTCACCTTCAATCGCCTCCTCACACTTCTGTTGAACCAGAATAGCCTTCATCTTCAGCTTCCACAGCGTGAAATCATTCGACCCATTGAATTTTTCAATATCGAATTTGTATGAAGACATCTTCTTTCTGCAGAACGAACCCTAGGAGTTTCTGAACATACTTCTGTGGCTCTGATATCACTTGTCAGGAAATTAGGCGTTAGAAGTAAATGCGGAATAACAAAGATCAATCACACAAGAACACAAGATTTACGTGGTTCGATCAATTCGATCTAAGTCCACGACATAGCACAAGTAATTCTACTATTCAGAGTAAAAAAAAGCACAACGGCGTTCAAAAGCCTTCCCAAGACGTTCCCAAGCCCCCCTTTTATAGTTTACAAGTAATACAAGCCTAAATAGGAAGAGAGAAATTCTAAAAAACATCCAAACTCGTCCAAACACCTTCAGTTATGAAGACACGGGCATGAGAGAGCAAAACACGCTCAAAATCCCGTTTCTGTGGGAAACCGCACAACACACGGTGTTGGACACGGCCATGTATCAGGTCGTGTCCCTGCGCTGTCAACACATGGTCTGGTACACGGCCTTGTCCTTCACTGTTTTGACAAAAAATCTTCCTTTCGGTTTCCAGCTTTGCACATGGACAGTACACTCCCGTGGGCACGTCCGTGTCCACCCAGTAGCCAGTTTTCCTCCATAATTCCGTCCATTTTTAGCTTGATATCACTTCTTTCAATGTTTTGACTTGCATCTTGATCAAGAAAATCACTTCAACATTAACAAAACTACTAGCAAATGCTGTGTTAGAGCGGTAAGAAAAGGTTTGGAGTTTAATTTAAGTATGAAGAACCTATAAACAAAAAAAAAACTTAAGTATAGAGAAATGCATTTTTTGGCAAAAAATAACCACTTCACTTGGAAGATGGCTAAGCTAAGCTGGTATGATATCTAAGAAGTATGGAGAAACTTTAATATCGGATAACTTAAATAAAAACAAAAATTGTAAAAAATCTATTATACTCACATTCAAAGAGTAAAAGTCTTCCAATCCCAAAATCCTGCTCAATGAACTGCCATTATGATGCTTCTTCACCGCCTCATTTTGCAGCCTGCAAAGAACATAAACATTAGCTTCCATATCTTAACACGTAAAAAAGAAAAAAAAAAACTAAACTAAAAATGGAAATGGAAGAGTTAAGTTGTGGGACTTGCATTGGTGAAGAGACAAACGGTTGAATTCTGTTGCCACTATTTTGGTTCTCTTCATCAACAAAACTAGCAGCCATAGTTTATTTTTTGTTTCCTTTGTTAAGACCTTGTTTGGATTCAATTCTATTCTGTGAAATAGTTCTCATTAGTCAGTCCTTATATAGGGGATGGAAGTGAAGAATCTTCACAAGCTGGCAAACAGATATATTAATTTTTGTGTCTGACATCACTTGGTTTTAATTGCTTTTATTCAACTATATTATCGGCTACTTCTCGGCATCTACTTTATAGTATAACATATAATAACGTTTTTTAATGAACAAAATTTAATTTTTATTTGTTTTAATATATTTAGTTCAATGAGCTTAAAAATTTATGAGAAACTAAGCTCTCATTATGAAAACGCAGATGAAAAGTGATTGAGATTGTGAACACGAAGTTTGCAGAAGATTGAGCGCACATATAATGGAAGTCCAAAGGTATGATGATATATAGTGAGCATAAAAGTTTGCGAGAAACCGAACTCTCATTATGAAAAAGCAGATGAAAAGTGATTGAGATTGTGAATACGAAGTTTGCGTGAGATTGATCGCACATATAATAGGAGCCAAAAGTTATGATGATATACAGTGAGTAAAAAGCCTGCAAAAGACCAGATGCTCACTATGGACATAAAAAAATCTTAGAACAAGTGCAGGTTTAAAGGAACCAATCACTCTAATAGTTATATATGACAAAAGCATGGTAGAGCTAAGTTGTATAGCCAACGAATGCTTTCTTCAAACAGTTACTTAATTAATGCACGAAAAAATCAATTCGGTCACGCTTTGCATTAATTTCATATCTTATCTACAGATCATAGCGTATTCATATGATCATATCCCCTTAGTCATGGGATCTTTTTTCTTTCTTCTTAAATTGACTTTCATTAAGGTTGGTGCACATATGCATTATCTTCCACGAATATGGGCTCAATAATTTGAGTTATTATTTTAGGGGTAAAAAGATTTCAAGTTTTAATCTTCTCTAGAGCTAACTTGTTTGGGTTTTGTTAATTAATTTCGTTCAGTGATGATGTATTTCGTTGATGTGACGAGTATGTTTACGTGGGATGAAACATGGTAAGTATTATCTGGTACGTGTTGTGATTCATGTTAATTATACACACCCTTGTTAAATAAGCTAGACAGAAGGATGAGCTATTGTCTTTTTAGTCTAATTCTTTTCATCTCTTTTTAAGGATGAAGATTCAATCTACTTTAATTTAACGGACAATAAAGTAACAATATATTAAAAATTGTTTTGTTACACGCAGACAAGAAGTGAGTTATTTTAATACATTGTCATTGTTATAACTAGTAGATTAAATTAAAGTTAACTATTAAAAGGAGATAAATGAAGATTAACCCAAAAGGATAGCAACAAAATCTACCTCATCACTCAACGACATCATAATTAACGTTTCGGTGAATTTAATCAATCACATATATATGCATATTTCAAACAAAAAATGTTTTTTTAATAGTTAAATTATTTTAAGATATTAAACCAAATTATTAGGGCCTGTTTAGCTTAGAGAATTTTCTATTATTTTTCAGAAATTTAAAAAACATGGATGAAAAAAATGAAAAATTTGATCAAAAGGATGAACTCTATGCAAAACAAGGTTTTGTATTTAATCTCTATTCAAAACACAATTTAGAAAGACACATACTCCTCTTCTATCTTGTTTTCTATAGAAAATTTGTTTTTAGTTTTTAGAAATGAACATATTTTCTAAATATTTTCAATTTTTTAAAAATCGAAACAAAACTGAAAACTAAAAAAAAAAATACTGTTTTCAAACCTTAATTTCTCTCGTCATTATAAGAAACAAGCAGTCCATTATTAGTAACTGTATTTCGGGTCGAAACTATTTGCATAAATGCAATTTTTATTTGGAAGATTCTCAAAGCATGCAATTAGTATTTTTGGTGGGTTCAGTGCCAAGTCAAAGATTCCATGCATTTAATTATTACTGCATTAGTGCATTACTAATTCAAGGCTTCTTAATTAACGACTAAAGTTCAACACTAATATGGATTTGTTGTTTGAATTCAGTATAAAGATATAATTAGCTATTTCGTACCTTTTCTAGCATTGACGGTCATTCTATATTTTCCTTTTTTTTAATCAAAGAAGTCCTTATTATACTTTGAGAAAATAAAAATTAGAGGCCTAACTGACGAACTATGTCGTCCATTGCATGCAATTTTCTTTCTTTCATGTGTTTGCAGCTACTTCAGATTCCTTATGTTGCAAACATGCGTGTAGTTGATAATTATGCAAAATACAAAAAGATATTTAAAAAAAGATTTTTTTATTAAATGAACTAGTATTTAGTTTCAAAAAAATACTTACTAGTTAGATTAATTTAAATTCAAGTTTGATAAGACTCTTATAAGATGCAAAATTCTCTCTATCGAATTTTAAGATTTTTGAAATATTAAACTCAAAATCAACACCACTTGTAAGGTTTTTGCAGACGGTAAAATTGTGTGTTAATGTGTTCTTTCTATGATTATCAGAAGGCATTCCACAAATTAATTATTTAATGTAAAAGTCAATATTTGTGTACCTTTTTATCATTCATATGCTGTAGATATTTCTTAATTATATTATGCTGGTGATTAACTGGTTCGCCAAAAACAAGTGAATTTCTTTTTATTAAATTATATATATTAGAGTCATAATAATAATTAATATCAGTTCGCGTCATGTTTGCACCATTTGATTGCATATCTTCTTATAATACAGACCGTATCTCCTTATGATCTTAACATGGTGTCACTTTGGTCTCAATTTCATTTGGTTGCTTTCTTTCTTTTGGGTCAACTTTGAAGTAAGTCTCAACTCACCATATGAGACCCCTGACAAATTTTTTGAACTTAAAAATAAAAACTTATGGATTGTTTTCAATCTAATAATGTTTGCAAGACTGACTTAATTCATATGCAATTGCTACATCTCATCCTACCGGAATGAAGAGATCATCCATTAATCGTTTAATGACTAGAGCTGGGCATAGAGCCGGGTCGGGTCGAGTTATAATATGTTTTTTCAGCATATATATATTGGGTAGGGTCGAGCCTATTTTTTGTAAATCTAAACCGTCCAAAATTTATATCAAATCATTTTTTAGCTCGGTTCAATTCTACAGCTAAAAAATCAAACCTAAGTTCTGATATAAATAGGATTAGGTTCGGACCAACCTACATGCCGAACTCATTTGCCAAGCCCTAGTACTAACTTTTGCTAGAAGTGACCAAAGGATACATTACATGCCAAAATATTGGCTCCAAGAACGTTTCTATTACAATAATTACACCATGAAATTGCAACAACTGCTAATTTATTAGATTGCAATTTACTGTTTTCATTGCTTAAAAGATATGTTGTAGTACTTAAAGTCTTTGTTTACATCATCATGCACGAATAGTCACACGTGGAATCATCTTAGTGCACACAAAAAAGGCCACATAGGCAACAACAGAACCAACCCACACAACCCAATGACCGTTCCACAATTTGCCACCTTTAATCAGTGCTGCCCCAACACACCTTGCCGGGTTCATCCCAACTCCGGCATTGCTTTCGTCGCCGTCACCGTCGTCGATATGAACACGATGAGGCCCACTATAAGCCCAATAATGGAGCAAACTATAACTCTTCCTAAGGGCTTGCGTTGGCGAAGAATGGCTAATGACATCCATATTGAAAAGAAAAGGAACATGACTTAATTACACATCAATTAAATTTTAGGTTTCATATTTGTTATCATACTCCACATATTTTGTACATTGTAACTTTTATAGTGGTACAAGATCTTTTAAAGATCAAATATTACTTCTTGAACGATTTTTCAACATTAACTTAGCTGCCCATAGTGTGAAAATGCTCAAGTGGAATCGCCTTTATATAGAGAGCGAATATTTCACAAGCAATACCTGGCCCGACCCAGAACACCAAATGTCCATTCCACAGATGGCCCCCCTCTAATAATTGCTGGGCCCAAACACCTAGCTGGGTTCTCCAGCATAGCCCTTAGTCACGGTCATTATAGTCGAAACAAAAACGAGAAGGCCCAATAAAAGCCGACAATTATACAAACCGTAACGAGGCCCAAGGCCTTCGCATGGCGATGATCAAAGGCCATCCAAATTGAAGCAAACAAAAACACAAACCCACAAATAATCTCAATCCAAAGGGCCTGGCTCGTGCCGAGCCCGGTGACGATTGGGCCATTTGGGCCGAGAGTAACAACAGTGAGAGTGCAACCACCAAGTGAAAATGTGGTTTCAATGTTGTCATTGAGAACAGCTTTGAGTGCTAATGCACCTAAAATGCCACCAACACATTGAGCCAGAATGCAAATGAGGAAGGCAGAGAGGGTGACAATGGAGTTGATGTGGCCACCAGAAATGGGGAAAGTAGCAAGAAGCAGGATGGCCACAGTGAAAGCAACAAGGCATGATAATATAAGGTTTGGTGTGTTCGTTGGTGTCTCCAAAGTAGAAATAACAATTGCGTCAAGTGAAAACACTAGTACAGCATTGCCTGTAACTTCTGCCAAGGATGCTCTCCATACCTAAATAAATTAACTCCACCATATTAGAAAGTTAATATCAAGCCTGTGCACACTTCCTGAAAAAACAATTATACTCACATTCAAAGTTTAACACTCTTCCAAGCCCAAAATCTTGCTCAATGCACTGCCATTATGCACTGCCTCAGTTTGCGCCCTGCTAAGAACATAATTATTTTTTTATGATCAGTTGCTAAGAACATAAACATAAGCTTCCATGTTGCATGTAACACTTCAAAATTAAGACAAAAAAAACGAAAAACTGAAGTTGAAATGGAAGAGTTGATTAAGTTATAGGACTTGCATCGGCTGGGTTCTACTGTCATTAAATTGGTTCTCTTCATCAACAAAACTGGCAGCCATAGTTTCTTTTATTTTTCTTTCGTTTGTTAAGACCTTGCTTGGATTCAATTTTATTCTATGAAATAGTTCTCATTAGTCAGTCCTTATGTAGGGCATGGAAGTGAAGAAATTTCAGCAGTTAACGAACGGATAGCATATATTTAATGTTTGTGTTTGGCATCACTTGATTTTAACAGCTTTTCTTCAACTATATTATCCGCTACTTCTTGGCGTCTTCTTAAAATTATAACATATAATTACATTATTTAATGAACAAATATTATATTTATTTGTTTTAATATATATAGTTAATTTGCGAAGAGCAAGAAATGGTTTCCTCAAACCGTTCCATAATTCACGAAAAATCAATTCGGTCACGCTTTGCATTAATTTCATATCTTACGTACAGATCATAGCGTATTCATATGATCATATCCCCTTTGTCATGGGATTTTTCTTTCTTTTTATAGTATGATAATCATTATATGTTGGTGCACATACATAATCTTCCACGAATATCAGTTCAATATAATTTAAGTATTGTTTTAGAGATAAAGAGATTTCAAGTTGTTGTCTCAATTTCGAAAATGAGTAGTTGAAGATGAATGATTGAACTCTCAATCTAGTCTTTTTAAATAATGCAAAATAGAAACAAATCATAGGTCGGGGGCTCGTTCTCTGAGAAAACTCCGACGCTCAAGTTAGTAATCAGCCATAGTTTCGATATAATTTAGAAGTGGTATAAAAACATGAGAGCATCTATTTATAGGAGAATAGTGAAAGAATACAGTTTGGGAATATTCTCTTGTATTAATGACAATTAAATCCTCTCTTTTAATATCACCAGAGTCTTGAACTCGGTTTGACTTCTACAATGTGCCTAGTTCTTGTACTGAACATAGTGGGCTTGATGAGCTTAGTCCATATCTCATCAATTGCTATCCGTTTTTTCTTTGGGATTTTCGGAGATAAGAGTAGAAAATTCAACATGACTTTTGTTTCATCTTTGCGGTCGTAAGTTCAATATATTCTGCAATTTTACGTTGTCATAAAGTAAGAGAAATAAGGCCCATTTGTAACTAATCGTCCAATTTAGGGAGTGAAAAATAATTCACCAAAAATTTCAGGAAGCTAAGCCAAAGTCTGGTGAGTTGTCACTAAGTTGACTTAGTGGCTGTTGCTTCCATATTTGCGACCATCTTAGTTTGATTTTCTTTCTTAATTTGAACTTGTTTTTCATGCAATTTTGTTCCCAATCAATTTTGTTTCTCCTTCAATTTTGATTAAACGATTCTTGATTTCTTGTTTATGGTAAATCTCAATTTGTTTCCTATTGTGATCTTTTTTCTGTCATTCACATTTCAAACCCTTCAAAGCTAAAAATATAAGTTCTTTTGGCTTCCCTTTTTTTTCTGTCACCTTGCACTGCCACTCATTCGTATTTAAGACTGGGTGGTTTTTGGTTCCTTGTTTTGCTGCTCTTTTGGTTCACTCTCCTCTCTCTTCTGCTTTCTTTGATTTTTATTTTTCCGTCTCTTCGATTTCTTTTCCTTCTCTTCGATTCTCGAATACATGAAGTTAGGTGAAGCTGTTATCATTCTCACAGAAGATGGAGTCCATATGCTCTTTTTCTTTTCTTCTTCTTATTATGTAATTTTCTTGGTACGATTCTTCTCTTCTTCTTCTTCTTCTTCTTTTATTCTTTTTTTTTTCTTTTTGCTTGCATGACACAGGTTTTTTCTGGCAAGGCCGACGATGATTGTAGTGGCTTGGGCATTGCCTGACAGTGACCTGACATAGTTGGATGCCATCTAGTTCCATGTGGTTACTGGTTGAGGGTTAAAAATAATGAAACAGTGTTGCACAAAGAAGCGTCTAAAGGTTGAAGACACAGGCAAACAGTTGGCCATACATCTAAAAAGACTCCTGGCAAATTACACGATTGCGCACTCGCCTCTGGATACAACGCCCTCATTTGCTTAAACAATGATCCACAATTCTCAACCGACCAAGAGTACTGCAGTTCAGACAACTCATCGCTTACAACATAGGCCAACAAGGGAGTTTGATTGTGTGGTATATATCATCCTATCTTCCTGTTTCTGAACTCAAACGGCTTGCCAAATTGGTGCCAGATACTGCACACATGTTGATTAGCCCAGATGTTCTGGATACACTTTATTCCCTCTACATTTCAGAATTTAGAAATTTTGACCCTCCAACTAAAGTTTTTCTTTTTTTTTTATATTTTTGTCCTAAAATATGTTTTTATTATTTTTTGATTTTTATTGTTTGTTGTTTTTGTAGGAACTTGTTTTCTACTCTTCCTAGAGTATATCATAAGACATATCTTATTCATATCATGATGATTTGTCTTTTTTAAAAAGTCGAACACTATCCTGATGTCTTTTATGAAGTAGATGCATCCTTCTTACTAAATGCCTTCTATGGAGTAGACACGACCTTCCTACTTGATGTCTTCCACAGAGTAGACACGTCCTTCACCCTCAACACGTGGACTTTCAAGAGCTTCCTTGCTTCCTGCACTTTGAAGAATTCTTCACCCTTATCATGTGGGAGTTCAGGAGTCACGCTTTGGAAAACTTCACCCCCACTACCACGTGGGCATTCAGGAGCCGTATCTTTAAGAGCTTCACCCTAACCACCAAATGGGCATTCATGAGCCACACATAAGAGAATTTCACCCCCGTCACCACTTGGGCGTGTGGGAGCCGCACCTCGCAGAACTTTACCCTTACCACCACGTGGGCGTTCAAGAGTCACACCTCGCAGAACTTCAGCCCACCATCACGTGGGTGTTTAGGAGTTGCACCTTGGAGAACTTCACCCTCATTACCACGTGAGCGTTTAGGAGTTATACCTCGGAGAACTTCATCCCTACCACCATGTAGGCGTTCATGAGCTTTCCTCTAGGGGACCGAGATGAGGGTTTAGGCGAAGATGACAACCCTTTGAGCTATTTCAAGATTCAATTATCGAAAACTCCTTCTAGTTAAGCTTATAGTTGAAGCTTTCTTAATACAATGACATTGAATTAGAAGTATTATGCCTTTGAAGATTTGAGTGAGGCAAGACAAAGTACCAAATTAATGAGAATTTTTCTTGTTTAATCCATAAAGAGGTTGTTTAGTCGGTGCAATCCTCTTCATTCTAAATCCTACCCATTAAGACTTTGTCAAAGTGATGATTCTTTCCACACGTTTCCCTTACGAGGACTTAGTCTAATGACATGTCTTGCTTACATGGATTTAACCAAAAGAACACTTAATGCCATCACCTTTTGCTCCTCACACTCATTGGTGGATTCAGTCTTTCAATCGATTCACCTCATGCTCTTAACATATATGCTCCCCCATCACTTTGGAAAGAAACGTGTTTTCACCAAGTGATTCTATGATCTCAATATTGTGGTAGCTTGCATTTGCCTAAGTGTCAACTTCCCTTTTGGTCTTAAAGTTGTGTGATATTATTCAAGTCGACAATGGGTGTCCAGTTTCTAACAATCTTAGTACCCATTTGTACTTTAATGTTTCTTTTCTAATGTCACTAGTCAGCTCCTAGTTTCCCACAAGCTTTATGCTTGATTATACCTGATATTCAAACTTCCACTACGTGTGTTCTACAATGAGATTTTGGATTCCCACAAGCTTCACGCTTTATGTAGAGTCAATAACCACACTAGAAGGGGGTTTGAATAGTGTGGTAATAGAAGTTTTGAATTTTTTTTCAAAAATGAGTGCGATAAAAGAAATAATACCAAGAACTTATAGTGGTTCGACCAACTCGATGCCTACGTTTACTACCTAAGTTTCACCACTTAGGATTTCCACTATCAATCTTCTCAAAGATTACAACTTCACTTTCTAGCTAAGTGAGAACTCTTACAAGATTCTTGATTTCGGTTCAAGAGCAAAAACCAACATAAGGATCTACCATTTGATCCCACTCACAATCACTATTGAAATGTGTTTACAAACACTCACCAATG
>CAODLS011552901.1:0-20647 GCA_948243855.1 Flueggea neowawraea
GTGGCTTCTCAGAAACATTCTGCTCAGGACTGCCACCACCAGATGCATTTGGACTATCAACTTCATAGAGAGGACAAGGCCTACGAATCCTTCCAAGAGCATCCATCTGCAAAGAAACATGCGATTCAGAACTCCCACGACCTCGGGAAGGAGTTTCCTTCAGGTTTTTTGGACAGAAATGTTGTTTGAGCTTCGCCCCAGCTGATTTTTTTGCAAGACAAGCCAGGTGATAATAATCATCCACATATGGGTCATTATTGTGTGTTGCAGCAAGCTGCATTTTCAGAATACTCTCAATTTCATCAGCTGTCATATACTTGGATCTGAACTGGGGCCAGCCACTATCAATATTCTGCATATTAAGCGAATTTTGTTTACTTTTCTGAGCTGGTTTTTGTCTTTGGTCTCTTAAATGAGCAAGACCGAGCATGGGATCAAACTTCTTCGCCAGTTGAGAGGACGCAGAGAAATGAGGACTAAACAATTGAGACTGCATACCAGGAAGATGGGCCAAGGATGGCTGCACTGGAGGGTGCAAAAGGTGCTGTGATAGCACTTGCGGTACCAGCTGTGGATGCATTAACCCATTCTGATGAGATAATTGTTGTTGCAACATATTAAAGTTATTGAGATTCTGGTGATCTCCAGGGTGGAAACCAGAATAGCCGTCCCAATGGTTTGTCGGCCGGCTATTACCAAATAAACCAGAAACAGACTGTGACAGAGTTCCACCACAAAGAGGTGACTCAGGTAAGCCACTCAATCGAAGCTGAGAATTAGAGAAAGGAGAGAGATCTGGCAAAATTAATGCCATCAGTGGGCCAACATTTTGATATTGCATATGACCATGGCTGGGCGAACCCTGTAGAGATCGTCCTCCTGGTGGAGGATAAGAAATGCAAGAAGATTTGGGCACAATAATAGGTTCACTGGCATAGTGTTGGAGGGGGCGGTGCTGCTGTCGTTTTTCAGGGTAAGAAGATGTTCTATACAAATGGTTTGATTCCATCAGGTGAGAAGAAGAAGAATATGGCTGTGATGACCATCTTTTTTCATCCTGAGTGCCATCAGTGTCAATAAGCTGCTGATCAAACCAATTAGGCAAATCCTCTGCTGTAGTTGAACCTGAAAGCGAATCTGAAACAAACTCACCATTTAGTTCAAATGAAATAGGAAAATGAAATTTTTTCATAAATGAATTCCATAAAGAATTTACTTATAAAAGAATTCTCATTGTCGATATATGACAACTTAAAATATGAAATTCAATTGAATTTCCTATAATTACATTAGGTGAGAGTCCAAACTAATAGTTCACTTGTTGATTTTTGAAAAATACCCTTCACATTAGAATACCAGTATTTACAAAGTTTCTTACAGCTTTAATGACTGACAAATAATCCAAACAATCAACAATTTTTGTGCACTAAGAATTAATAAATTGTCCTTCATTTAACATTCCTGTTTTACAATGTATATTATCACAACATTAATAGACAAACAAATGTAGATAAAGAACTAACAGCGGCAAGAATCACCACATTTTTGCAGGTAGAAAGGTGAGAATGTGATATGCAAGTAGAAGAGAGCAGGAGTTATTAGTATGCTAGTACAGGTAATTATGTCAATAAACTTTTGCTCTAATTTTTTCATATTTCATTTGGAAATTTTATCAAAATAACTAGAATTTGAGTTAATATAAATTTTTGTGAACCAAACAACTAAATTTAATATTCTGAATGTTTACCATTTTCAGATTAAACTAGCATTAGGATGCCCATTCTACGATTAATCAAACATCAGCAATATTCTTATACAATAAATCTGAATGAACGCAAATACCAAAAGAAAGGATTGCTCTAAAACAAATGCCAATAATGTGTATCCCATGCTTATGAACTGAAAATGGACTTGTATAACGAAGTCAAGTAAAATTGAACACAACAATATAAAATGAAGGGGCCCATTACCGAAAATCCCATGAGATTTAATATAACACTCATAGCTCCCCAGCTTTCTAAAACCACTTGATTTAGCGCTTGGTTAATTCTTTCGTCAGTTAACTTTGACAATTAATAACAAAAGACCATTTTACTCTCTCCTGTTACAATAACCGAACTCTTAATTTCTTCTCTCCCTTAACTCTGAGTCTTTTCTACTCCATAAAAACTTCTCTCTACTTTCCCTTAACTCCGGCTGTCCTATATCCATCAAAATTCTCTCTTTCGCTCCACTTTGATTCTCTCACTATCATCTTCTCCATCAAATGCACCATCATTATGATAGGATCCTAGAACTCAACTCAAGAACAATAGAAATGATGACTGAAAATGGACTGGTTTTTATTGAATATAAGAAGCAAGATAACAATGATCAGTAACAATTAGAAATCAATAATTCAGCAGCTTGAGGTTACTACTCTCTAAGTAGCTCAAGGCTACTAATCTCCCAAGCCAAAGGCCGAAAACCAATACTCGATACTAATTTTTAATTGCCCTTCTCATTCTCCTCTTACCCCTTATATACTATCAATTATGTAACTAAATGTGACACCTCAACTCCTCTAGAATACTCATCCACTAAAACATATACTAATAACTACATTAATAAGATACTATTAGTACATTTTGTTTACTTACAAATATTCAAATTTGTGTAAAATTAAAATAAAAGTTGTATGAAGATTCAAACCAAATTATAAGTCTATGTTTATACCTGGATATTGACCCAAAATTTAATGAATCTGTTTTTTTTATAAATATTTGAATAAAATATTTAATAATTAATAAAAATATATATCAAAATATTTAAATAAAAGCATTATACATTGAATTAATTATTGACAATTGAAAGTTTTGGCTATAAATAAATCATTATAACTGACTAAAACAATACATAAATTGTAGAAAAGTTATGTAGTAGTTGATTATAATAAGCAACATTGCATATTTTCAAAAGCCATTTATTATTATGCAAATAATAATTATATTATAATTATATAAATATTTAAATGATCTATGAATCAAAAAATATTAAAGATATTGGTAATTTTATGTTATTTTATATTAAAAGAGACCATGTATATCATTTTATATTAATACATAGATCTTAATTTTATCCGTATATGTTCATCTATTTCTATCTACTTGTTTACCCAACCATTCAGACCATTTCCATATTTTCTTCGTCTTCTTAGTTGTAGATCTATTCTATCAATAATATTTGTTATGTTTGGATATTCTTTTTGTAGAATTTTAAGATTAACTTAATAATTTATTTTTTTCTTTGTCTATTTATTTTGTGAATTTCTTTAATGGATCACTAAAATATTTTGTTATTATGTGTTTTTAATAAGTGTTCGTTGTTTTTTATTATAAAATTTTGTAATACTGAAAAATATATAAATATTTCTCTTTGACCATATAAATTATTTGAATTGAAGACTATGTTTCATTAAAATATAAAAATCATAAATTCTGATTTATAAATTCCAATTTATATTTTTTAACAAATACTATATTTATAAATTATATTATAAATACCATAATAAATGTGTTCATATTAAAATTTTACATTTAAGTTATGGAATGCCACATATCAATTTTTTAACTAATGCATATGCCACATGTCAACTTTTTAAACCATGTATTTTATTTAATATTAATATATAGATAACTAGTATTATTCCACTCTAATCCCAGAACCTATCATTCCTTTCCCCTTAAAGAACCACCTTGTCCTCAAGGTGGGTGCCAAACAAACGCTTCCACGAAGCAACATATCCCCGCACTATGGCTGATGTAGCTGTTCAACTCACAGTCCTCTCCTCCTTTCCACCCACGAGCTATCCTCCTCCTTTTAAGCTTAGCAACTACTGCCCACATAGTTGCCAGATCACTTTCCAAGGCCTCCTCCCTTTTCTTTGCTTCTTCCTCTTTCCTCTTACACCCATCTCTTATGAATTCTTTGCCATTTAATGCAGCCTTAGAAGTGGTCTCTCGTGGTTTTTCTGGCTTCAATTCCATCTTCAGAACCTCTGGATCAAGATCCCATGCTTCAAAATCACCAAAGTGCATCCCTAATATATCATGTGCCCTGCCAGAGAATCTCTCCTTCTTACCCTGTCCTACTTCATCACCATACTTACTGCTAACACCATTAACATTTTGGATGCCATTACCCCTAGAATGCTTAGACTCACCAAGAGACCACATTTCTTTTTCTAACTTAGTATTCTGTAACAAAAGTAGTCTCACTTCACCTGCCTATATTTTTAGCTCAACTGCGGCAGCAAGTTCGTTTTCATAAGAAATTTCTTCAGCCAAATTCTCATTTTGCACGCACCGGTCACTGTCCTCCTCTGAGAAATGAACTTGTTCTATCTTAAGCTTTTCATTCTCAATTTCTTGTGACTGCACCTTCTTTTTCAGCTCAAAAACACAATCTTTAGGCGCATCATGTTCAGAAGCTGGAGATGATTTGTTGTCAAAGAATGAAGCCAATTGTTGTTCTAAAAGGTGTACCTTTTCATGCAATCCCTTGATTTCAGCACAATTATTTTGCAGTTGCTCCTTAAGTCTACGGTTGTTTGCTGAGTTTTTTTGCAGCTCAAAGACTCTTACTTTGCCGTGAGTCATCAATCTCATGTTTGGCTGCTGTAAATCAAGCCATGCCTTGTTAATTGAAGCCTCTCCATGCCCAATAATGTCTTGTTCCAGATTGATGTTTTCCCTCCCTAAAGCCAACTTGTAAATGATTAATTGTAAAAATTCATTGTACTTAACAGCCCATAAGCCTCTCAGCCCATTTAATATTCCTGGGTCAAATACCATCAATTTACAGCCCAAATCCCGCTTAAAACAATTTTTAGCTGAAACCCAATAACAAACCCTACTTAAAACCTTATCTCCTTCCAATTTTGCCCCCTCTGTTATCGTTCTTCCTTCTTCCCAAACACGCTGCCACTTCCCACTCGACGCTTACTAAGCTTTCCGCCGTGACAAGAATCGATTCAACTCCCTTCCCCCTCACTCACCGGTAACTCTAGCTTCAGCGGTTGACGGCTTCTCTCTGGTGGTCTTTCCCAAACTTCCAGTCCAGCCTCTAGATCCACCTCCGACTTCTCAGACCTCGCACCATAACCCCCATTAAGTATCCCTGAATCCGCTCCATCCCCATCCACCACCGGCAATTCTAGTTTCCTCTGGTGGTGTTCTTCAACCGGATGTTGCTCCACAATTGCTGATTCTTCCACTAGATCCACAACCGGATCAAGTCTGCCGTTTCGGAACGAGCAGTGCTCGTCTCCGCCGGCTGTATCACAACTCCCATCTTAGTTGATAATATCTGAAGGCTGTGTTGCAAGTCCTTCATCTGATGCAACTCCTTCATCTGTTGCACCAATAACCCTAGATTTACCTTCGTCTCTGCAAATTGACGCTTCGTCCCCTTCTGATCCGCTTCTATCGCCGCGACCCGAGATTCCATACTCATGGTCGACATTATCCCACACAAGATTGAACTTCTCTGACACCAATTGATAGGATCCTAGAACTCAACTCAAGAACAATAGAAATGATGACTGAAAATGGACTGTTTTTTATTGAATATAAGAAGCAAGATAACAATGATCAGTAACAATTAGAAATTCAATAAATCAGTAGCTTGAGGCTACTACTCTCTAAGTAGCTTAAGGCTACTAATCTCTCAAGCCAAAGACCGAAAACCAATACTCAATACTAATTTCTAATTGCCCTTCTCATTCTCCTCTTACCCCTTATATACTATCAATTCTGTAACTAGCTGTAACACCTCAACTCAACTAGAATACTCATCCACTAAAACATATACTAATAACTAGTATTATTCCACTCTAATTCCAGAACCTATCACATTACCATCACTGCCATTTTGTCACTACTTTGACTCTATCACTATCTTCTTCTCCATTCTATCTCTACCTTCTCTCTCAAACCATAAACCACAACACAGACCATCCATCTCCACTACAACACTATTCACACACATGCGCAGAGAGAGAGAGAGAGAGAGAGAGGAAAGGAGGTTTCTTCGGCTTGCAGCAATGATAAGGGTTTGGGAGAGGGGTTCTGGTCTAAGTTATATTAAAAGAGAATTTATTATGAACAGAGAGGTTTTCTCTTTTTAAATCTGTACATAAAGAAAGATAAGTATAAATAACCTATCTTAAAATTTCAAATTTTATGAGACACATGCAATGTCACCAATGTTGATATGAGTGGGACCATAAATTTGACAGATGGAAAAATTCATTGATGGTTTTAGAAAGTAGGATACCCAATTGAAGATTCTATCAAATCACAGAGGTCTCTGCATAATTTCCCCTAAAATAAACTAGTTATAAGAAAGAAATGAATAAAGAGGAAAAAACCATATTGCCGGTAGAAATAAAAGAAATAAGCGACGGCAAGATGAAAATCTGTTAAGTGGCAGCAATCGATATATGCTTTCCTAAAATGAAACTGTTCTTCAAAAAGATGCAAAATAAAAGAAGAAAAATGTAAACCTAAAGGCAATAATATCAAAATTACAGGTTTCCTACCCTTATTCCACCCAATGCACCCAAACCAACCAAAATCTCACCAAAATGCACAACATAGCAAGATTTCAGCAGAATCTAAAGACGAATGTTTAATTGTGTATAAACAGTAGCCAGTTGGTGTTGTTCGTTTAAAGTATAATATTTTTAGGTCACTACTTTGCACATTGAAAATCGTATAAAAATAAATAATGAAATTCTAAACTCACTTTCTCTGGATCTTCGATCACCAATAATTCCCACATTTCTTGGCCCACTAACAGCCTTATTCAACTGCAATAACATAAGCAATCAAAGATTCAAAGTTAGAAACAGCATTGATATCATACAATTTGAGGAACTTCCAACATATGTGAATCATAAGCACATTAACATGCAAGTAAGAGAAAAAGTAAGAAAATAACACATTTCAGACCCTAAGAAAATAACACATTTCAGATCCCCATAAGAACCCAGCCATCCCACCCATTTGTCTTTCTTCGGTTTTACTTGAGACAAAATATATAGTGGTCTACCATAACTAATGTTGCTTATATTTTTCAACATCCAAGTTGCCTAGATATGAGTTCAATAGTGTTGTTCAGCGAGACGTTGAGTAATCATGCTCATGTTCTAGCCTTTAGGTACTAGTGAAGCAGCTAATTGCAAATTATTGAGCTAGTATTCAAATGAAAGAACTGATGAATCTGAACTTAATGAATAATACAAATCAAATTCATTTAATTTATTGAGATAGGATTCCCTGGTTCTATTTTTCTTTTCTTTTACCAGATCCCTTGTTCTATTATTAGTAACTCCGATCTTACTTCACAAAATCATAATGAGATTCCATGAAAAAATTACTTTGATTGCTGCTATATCCCAAAGTCTATTACCGTACTTGTAATGGAGCGGGAAGCATCCTCTACCAACTTCCCCATGCCCTTTTGTATTTTTTTTTTTTAAATATCATAATGAGATTTCCATCTGCCAAGCCCACAGAAAGCTAATGGCCATACCTGAAATGATGTTTTTCAGCTACAGCCCCTATCCAAATCCTTGTCTTTCATATTCAAAACTTTCACCAATCATGAGGGAAGATAAGTGGGAGTGTGACAATCAAACTTCCAGTTTTCTTTCTTTCTATCTTTTTTTTTTTGGTCCCCATTCTCTACTTAATACATAGTTGAAACAGCATACCATATTGCTCCATTTATTAATAATTGTAGGTTTTTACATTTCTTAATCACAAGTAATGCACAATACACATATCTAGAATGGCTAACCAGAATCATGTTGATAAAGAAAATTACAGAAGTGTTAATGTAAAAGTTATGTTCATATATTCCAATGCTGTCAAAGGCGCGCCTTAGGTGCAAGCCTCAACGCCTTGCAACAGTATCCAAAGGAGGTGCGTTGAGCCCACACCTGACAGCAGTTTCCAGACGTAAAAAGGAGAGCCTTCGAACATGCTCTCTGACAGGTAGATGACAAATTTCTCACATGAAAAAAAATACTACATTAAATTTTTGTTAATCATAAGGAATATCTCTCTCTAACCTTATCTATGTTAGCTTAGAATTTTAGTTTTTTATTTTTTCCTCCTTCCCTTCATTAGGCGCACCTTGCATCTAGGCTCCATATGACCTTCGTGCCTTCCACCTTATAGCCTTTGTTATTTCTGTTTAACAAAGTTCTACTCTACATGTCCAATTCCTTAGAACCCAAAATAGTTTTACAATATTTCATATAATCTGACGTTCAAAAGCAAAGTAGCAAAAACATATAAATGATGGTGCTTATGCATTCCACGAAAAGAAATGGCATCTCGGAGACTTCTAGTGTAGAAAACAATGATATAGAAGAAAAAAAAAAGGCTTTCAAGAAATCTCTGTTGAACTTTTAACAAGTTCAATGAGTTTTAAACTAACCTTTGCAAAAGTACTGTTAAGATCATCTATGTCAGATAAGGATCTCAAAACCTCAGCCTGAAAAATGAGAAACATCATAAATTAGATCACTATAAGAACTTCTGCGAACCAAAACTGCGATGAAATGCTGTTGTTGGATAAAAATGAGGTTTAAATGTGTATTCAATACTAAATGAAAATAAATTAAAAAAAAATCGTAAACAATAACGAATGCAGGACTTTTTTTTTGCTTGATAGCACATTTAGAACCAGACAGGTACACAAGAAAACAGAGAACACAGATAAATTTATTGCAAACTGCATTCAATGCGATACAAAATATTATTAGATGACTAGCATAGTACATGAAAATTTCCTTTACAAAAAAAATCTTTAAGAATATCATACACAATTTTACTTTCGATTTCTAGTATATTTAACTTAACCAATGCATGGAAAGATCCATTATTCCAAAAACTAGTAAGATGGCAGATATTTCCAGTAAATCAGAGATATATAGTCCCATATCCTTCTAAAATTTACAACGTATTCAGTCTAGAATAATAGGTACAATCATGAAGTGAAAAAAAAATGGATGGAAAGATGAGATTTACATGTCAAAGGCAGTAAATAAATTCTCTTGATGTAGGCTAAGAAGTGAGAACAAAATATCCAAGCTTTTGACGAGAAATACAATTAATAGAAAATGATTTTAATGGATACGGGATCAACAACTAAGCGAAATTTTCAAAGAAATAAGCTTATTAATTGCTATTGCGTACCCAATCACTAAAGACTAAAAGATCCTCAGTTTCTGAAGAAATAAAGAAACAGACCAACAAATTAATAACTAACAGATGGCAAATTCAGTTCAAAGAAAAAGTGGAAAATTGCAAAAGCTTTTCTTGGCATTCAAGAATATATCTTACTCAAAATGTTTTGAAAAGAAATATGAGCTTTTGTTCGAGGTGCATGACAGTGGAAAGATCACCAAAACCACAGTAACACAACATAAACCATTTTGTACATCTGCATCAAATTGAACCAACTCCCAGCACGTAACCACACTAAGCAAACTACCAAAATACACTAAAAATATAAAGGATAACAACGAAATTATGATGAGAAAAAGAAAAGAAAGCATAACCTCTTGTCTATGAAAGAGAAATTCCTCCTGCTCCAATCTAATCGAAGACAAGCCCTCCTCTTCATCCTCCAATCCCCCCAATTCAACTTCCTCAAAATGTTCTTGACCGAAAAATTCATATTGAGAGGCATCAAATGAAGCATCTTCTGCACCACGGAAGAAATGAAGTTGATCATACACCAAATAACACTTCTATAGCAATTCAAAAACATTTTTTAGGCATTTGAAGAGCGAGAACATGGTCAAGTATAGCCTAACATTAGCATAAAATTTTAAAACAAACAACAATTAGAAGTATAAAAAAAATATATCAGTAAATCTTCAAAATGTCAAATTAAGGCAAATCTAACTTCAAAAAAAATTCCCAACACTAAGCAATGCCATCCTTCAAGAAGTTACTCTCAGTAATGAAATAGGAATTATTCTTGCCCAAATGCAATTCCATATAAACAGAAAATCAGTTCAACATCACATAAGAACACTGCTCTTTACTAATCCCAGGAAGCTAGTTCCATTTTCCAAAGCAAAACAAAGTATAAACAAAAACATAGAGAAACAATTACCATCTCGAACACATCACAAAAGACAAACCAGAACCGTTTCACAGAGAAGGACAAAGAAGGAATAGCGAAAGATCGAGAACATACCTGTACAATTATCTCCAAACTTGTTCTCAGCGTTTTCTTTTCTCGGAGGAATTTCAACATCACCCTCCCGATCAAACCCTTCCATCTATAATAAACTATTACACTTTTTCTCTCTATATTTTGCAGGAGACCTGGATACCAAGTCCTCTTCTATAAAAGAAGAAACAAGAAACTCGATTTCCAGATCACAACACAATAGTGAGAACTAATAAAACCCTCGACACATAAGGTTCCAGGGTTTCTGATCAAATTGCTACTACATCTGTAATAACAATTCATTTGTTTGAGCTTAGAGATCGAACAGGGAGGGAGGGAGGTGACTACCGTCGAGTTAGTTTTTGTTGCGTTTTGATTAAAAATAATTAATTTTCAGTTTTTTTTTTTGTATAGGTTAGGTTAGGTTGGTGAATCAATAAAAAAGTAAAAAAAGGTGGTCGGAGCGGGTTTTATTTAAGAGTAAATAAACAAAAATAACTCGGTGTTTGGGTTTGTATAAAAAGTAGCTTCTATTTTAATGAATAATTATAAAATTCTTGAATTTTGAATTTCACCTCAAAAATAGTTCGGTGTCGGTTTATCATTTTTTTAGCCGTTATTTTTTATTAAATTAGTTATAATTATAATATATATAAATATATATATGTAGAGAAAAAAATTAAATATTTTTATTTTTTTTATTTATGAATACTTTTAATTTTTTTATTTTATAAGTATTGAATAATTATTCAAGTTCTAATTACAGACTTTTACAGATAAAAGATACGAACAGCAGTTATATGTTCATATCAATATACTAATCATATATAGACCTTAAATCAATTAACTGCATTGCTCACAGTAAATTAGCTAAACTTTGATATCATATATTGACCGTAGAAATAATTGCAAAATTTTCTGTAATTATATATGCTATGTATTTAAAAAAATCTAAACTTTATCTATTTCAAAAAAAATTCAAAAATTTGTAATTATCTTAAAAAATTTAAATTTTGTTTAAAAAACAGACTTTATTTATTTCGAAAAACAATCTAACAATTCATAGTTATCTTAAAAAATTTAAATTTCATTTTAAAAACATCTAACAATTTATAATTATCTTAAAATTTAAAAATTATTATCTTAAACAGTTTGTAATATCTTGTTTTTCATACTGGTAGTTTGATCATTTTAAACTATTAGCCAAATAATTTGTTTTCTCAATTGACTTTTATCTTAGACCCGATGCATTACTTATTTTATTTTAAAGATAATAAAATTATTGATATCATCATCTGTTCACAATTACTTTTTTGTTATACTCTAATCTTTTCAAATATATATCTCACCCAATATAAATGAATTTTGAATATTCTATTAACTGGTTTATTGTTGTGGCAAAATTAGACATATCATTTTACAGCAAAAGTTTAAATATCTATTTGTATTTTGATTCTATTCGATGAGTATAATGATCTTGCAATCATTTTCTTTCATAGTCAGATTTGTGAGATCTGAAAATTTTCTATTTATTTTTAGAAGAGATCTACTAATGTCTCAATAAAAAATATATGATTTTGACAACCGGGAGAAGCCAAAAGTTGTCAAGTATAGCTTTCACTCAATTATATGTTCATTGTTTGATTGCTATCATTAATTTGGGTCGAGTTTAGTGCAGTTAAATTAGGTAAAATGAATTGCAATTCTATTAATTTACATTTATTTTTTAGAATAATATGTAATTTTTAAATCATATAAAAAAAGTAATATTAAAAAATTATAAACTAATCACCATTTAATTTTACATGTTGACTAATTTGTACTCTTTATCTATGTTATTATTACTCTTTGAAAATGTGTTAAATACAGTAATGACGTAGTTAATTGACAACTCACTTTTTATTTCTCTTATTGCTAATTTAAAAAGAGTTGATATAGACAAATTTAATATATATATTTTAAAAAAAATAAATCAAAGAAAGAGTATGGAAATATTTTAGTCATTATAACAAAAAAAAGATAAACAATTAAAATCTTCTTACATAAAATTTTTATTGAATAACTGATTAGTTTGATACAAATCAAAATTTTTATTTTTTGTATATTGTATTTGTATGAAATTTTTATATGAAATCTATGTGTTTATTACAATTAAAACAAAATAATATCTTAAACATAACTATTTACCAATTTAATAAAAATATATATATCGTGCAACGCACGTACGTAAAAACCTAGTAATATAATAAGTCATGTGACAACTTGTTAGAAGTAGGTGAGAAAATACCAAAACGATGTCGTTTTGGCTAACACAACGTTGCTTGAATTTTGTCAATTTTTTTAAATTTCTTTGATTCAACACAATAATAACATTCTTTTGGCCTTTTTCCAATATTTCTAGCAATATGCCACATGAGTTTGCCACATAATTAGTACGGTGTGACAAATAATGTAATACCCTTCGGATTCTGATAGGATTCCCTTAGTTTTGCGATATGTTGTGATCAATCCTTGGTGTGGAGGTGTGTGGATAACTCGAGTTAGTGGATGTGTAACTCGAGTTGTCCAGCATTCAGATAACTCGAGTGAGAGTTTTTGTCAACTCGAGTTATTTGTTGGGTGGATAGCTCGAGTAGGATTTTGTGTAACTCGAGTTATCTGTGCTTCCAAAATCGTATCGGAGTACCTGGGTACTCTAACTTGAGTTAGAATTTCCCAACTCGAGTTATCCGTGCGTCCAAAATAGTATTGGGGTGCCTGAGTGCTCTAACTCGAGTTAGCATTTCTGATAACTCAAGTTGGGCAAGTCTAACTCGAGTTAAGGTTGGTACAACTCGAGCTAGCTGTGCCATTTTGCTGAAGTGATGTCGTTTTGGGCATGTATCTATATATACCCCACCCGATCCATTCGGTCACACCCTTGCTTCACACTCAAATCACTCCCATTTTGCCCTGAGATCATCTCTAGTCGTTCTCCATCCTTCTTAGATGATTATTGACGTAAGATTTCACCCCTTCACCTTTCTTTTCATCATTTAAGCAAGATTGCACACATTAGGGTTTTGAACAATTGTTCATGGGTTTGATTTCAGAATATTTCTATTGGAATGGTAGATGAGGGTTGTTAGATTGTGCCTTAAATAGTCTAATAACACCTAGATTAAGCTTGAATTCATAAGAATTAAGGATATTCATAAATGAATTGAATAAATTCGGGTTTGAATTGATTTATGTCGATTTTGGAGTTTTGTTGATGGGTTTGATATTAGATTCTTGTGGGTGATTAGTAACAATTTTTACCGGTTTAATCGGTGTTTGACAAATTTGGAGATTTCTGGGTTTGTGCTAACTCGAGTTAGCACTTTGTCTAACTCGAGTTAGCCAGGGCATGTATAACTCAAGCTGTATTTTGGCTAACTCGAGTTATCTATGGTTTTAGGGACCAAAATTGTAATTTTTGCATTTTGACTATTTTTGAGAGTTAAGGATCTTATTTTATGATTTTGACTATTTGGAGGATTAGTAGAACGCATTGAGGACTGATTGAGAAATTTTGGAAAATATGAGGACTAAAATGTAATTTTACACGGGTCAAGGACCTAACTATAATTTTTCTTAAATTCCAGATTTTAGGTCGAGAGTGATAGATTCTCTTTCGAGTTAGACTTTCAGTGACATCGAGGATCAGCATTTGCATTGCATATCATGTATTCGGTACCGCCATAGTACCAACATCATTTTCTGATATCTGTTATATATGTATTTATTCCAACTTTCTATTCCTACCAGTACAACCAACCACCTACCTGTGTAGCCTGACTGAGTCCTTTGTTTCGGATTCCAAGTGAGTGAAATGACAGCTTCAGACGTATAGGCTTGTCTTCAAACTTATATAGTTTTGGTTGTGTCGGGATATGACATAAAATCTGACTAATAATTATTTGGCTAATTATTAATCGGACTATGTGGTTTATAGTAACCAATGGTTTTATTCTGATAACATATATATTGGGTGTGTGTGTATGTTTTCTGAAAAATATGGAAATATATTCTGCATAAATGTTTGTTATATTATTCGTATATAATATATTCTAATATGAAACACGTAGTTATGGGGTACATAACCTTTGATATATCAATGCTCTGTCAAAACCCTAGTTACCTAGGTAAATTGGTGACCGTGTATCCGGCCAGATAAATGCTCTATTTTGTCTGGTGGCAGAGTCCACATTCTGTTCTGATTTCATACTCTGACTCTGATATATATATATATATATACTCTGATACTGTCTGACTGCATGTTATATGTTCTGGGTGTTGATAAGTAGTCAAACCACCAAAATAATATGAACCTACTCAAGAAATAAATAATGAGTATAGCAGTTTGTAAGGTTGAACCACAGAGACCGGTGAAAAATTGTTTAATCGCCGAAATAGAAAAATAAAATAGAGTTGATCAAAATGAAAGTGAAACCGAAATTAAGAGTAAGCAGAGAAAAAAACATCACAATGAAAAATAAAATTGCAACAATAGAAAAATAATAGAAATTCAATAATGAGAAATCCTAGCCAAGGTATTTCCTTGTTCAATCTAATCAGCTGATCACAGACTCAAAAGATCCATATAGAGCATTCAAACAGACAGAGTTATAGCTAACGGTAACACACTCAATTAACCAATCTCTTCTTAAATTCTCGATAGCTCCGGGACGCCCTGCAGACTATTTTTCTAACCACTAGACAACCCCGGGACGCTCTGACAATGTTTAATCTATGAAAGTAGTACGAATTAAAGAGACATCTAGCCAAACTAATCAACCAAAACACGACGTGATTCATTTAAAATAGATTACTCAGTTCCATAAAAAAATGAACAATGTCCAACACATAAATTCACGTTATTCGTTACCTAAATTAAGACTACTGTAACGCACTAATAATCCTAAATAACAGTATATTAATCCGATTAATCAACCAACGGGCTATTGTCAATCAACTAATAATTATAATAATAAAAGAACTCAAGAACAAAAATTGAATAAATACTTGAATTACTCAATAACAATTAAAGCAAAAGTCTCTACGAAAATACCTCAACTAAAAGAGGATTAGTTACATATGATGATGAAAAATCACAAAAGTTCCACAATGGTTGTTGTTCATGTGTCCAAAAAGGTGAGGAAGAAGAGGGCCAACCATAACAAAAAGAGTATTTATATGTGGTCCCTTCAAAACCTAATCCTAAGTAAATAACAATGGTAAATTAATAATAATAATGTAACTACAATTGTTCCAACAGTAAAATAGGTTAAAAGCCTTCAGCCACGTCCAGAAGGCTCAAATACCAAGGTCCATAAGTGAAAACATGCGGCCCAATGCAAATAAGTAACACTCAGTCTTCGTGTCCTCTACAGCATGACCATGCTAAAGTGTTGTCCACGCTAAAATATGCCCAAAATAACTCCAAATCATCTATTTTCACCAACATACCACCTAAACCGCTAAAGAAGCCAAAAGACATAAAAATACACATATAATAACAGTTCACAATGCAAAACTAAAATAAAATGCAACATTAAACATGTCTAAAATGTAACTTATTAGTTACAAACATTTTGGAAAAATGATTTTTGTAAAGAACCTTGAACCGTTTAAGCAATCTCACTTTCCCACAATAGGGATTTAATTGTTTGGGAGTTCAATGGACTGAACCTCCATCGTAGTTGTTCTTAGTATAGTATTTAATGCTTTCTTTTTTAAATTAAGAATAATCTAGGAAAATGGTACCTTACCTTACCCGTTTCACTAATTTTATAATTTTTTATCATTAGCAAAATTATGTTTTGTCTTTATGTCATTGACCAAATACTGAAATAAAACCCACCGCATCATAGACTATTGACTCTATAGAATAGATTATTGACTATTTGCTATATCCAATTATTGTTTTTTAAACGTGGGTCACGAATGGGAGTTACTAAGGATATACGTTTAATTTAAAGTGCACACTTTTTAACCACGAGTTTAATGATGAAGCTTTAGCAATATATGGGCACTTGGGAGTTATATGTTACTCAAATGCACCAAGTGTTGAACTCGTGAACTGAGTCAACAAAGGAAAGATCATTATAATTCTTGTCGATTAGAACCGAATTTAACATTGCAGCATTAAAGTGGGTCAAAACAATTGCAATTCTTGAAAAGTCTTACAAAACTTTCATAAATCACAGAACACTTTGGCTGAAAAAGAAAATCTTCTATGCAGTGAGCTATTATAGGACGCAATGCCTTTGACTTCCTTTTCTCCCATCTTCGTTTTACATTGCGATTTTTCATTGATAATTTTATATTCTTGGAAAAAAAGGAATTGATCTCAGAATCGTTCTAGGTTGTGAAGAATCGACTTTATCCAATTCATAAAATTACGAGGTTTCGTTATGAAAACAACATATTTCGTATATTTAATGAAAATTTTGTCTTTTAGTGTTTTAATTAAGGAGAAATTGCTTTCAGTTATCATTTCTTTCATGTATGTACATAGAATTTTTTTTTTCTTTAATCCAACAGTGGCATCTAGTTCAACAAATACATATTAACATGTTAGCCTCAAAAATTTTGTAAAGTGACGTTTCAGTATGAGAATAAGTTGTAGATTTCAACTGAATTATATTTCAGTCTGTATCACTATAGAACCAAAAAATTCGATACGAAAGTATCAAATTTATAATTTGGATGTTTCATAATCAAGCCAATTAAAACCCTAAATTGCAAATTCAACTAGAATGATTGAATATAACTAATGATCTAACGTCAGTCGTATATATTTAGTAACATAACACGTACGAGAGTGGCGCAATATTAAAAGCATGGATTCGCCTTTCAGCAAATTACTTGTTTATAAGCGAAAAATTCTTCGATTAAGCATAAAAAGCGACAGAATATATATTGAAAAAGCCAAAAGGCCAAATGAATTTCAAAACCCCAAAGCCATCACCTTGACCATCCAGATACAATGGACCCAAATTGTCTTATGAAGAACCTTCTTTAATAAACACGTGTGGTTAATTCTCATCCACAGATCGTCCACGTGGACTCACTTGCTGACTTTCAAATCCCGCCAAACCCAGGTGGTTTTTCCCAAGGTATAAATGCTATTTCCACCCATACCATAGCCATGCAAAAACAGAACACACAACACATTAACACTAGAACTACACAATATTGGCATTGCCAATGGAAAATAAGGGCAAGAACGAAGGAGGAGAAGTGAAGTACAGGGGAGTCCGGAGACGTCCGTGGGGAAAATTCGCGGCGGAGATACGGGACTCGGCCCGGCAAGGGGCGAGAGTGCGGTTAGGAACATTTGAAACGGCAGAGGAAGCAGCAAGAGCATATGACAGGGCAGCATATGCAATGAGAGGGCATTTAGCCATTCTTAATTTTCCTCACGAGTACCCAATGGGAACTGCTCGGGGTTCCTGTTCGTCTCATTCGTCAGCTTCTTCTTCTTCAGCTTCATCTTCTTCAATGCCAAGACAAGTGATTGAGTTTGAATGCTTGGATGACAAGTTGCTGGAAGAGTTGCTTGAGCAAGAAGAAAGAAAGAACGCCAAGAAGTGAATTTGCTTGCCCATATGTGTCATGTAACACCATATATAATAATTAACCTATATATACGGTATAATAATTTTGCTTGTGCCTATGTTAACTTATTGTTAATTAAATATAATATCTAATTATTTAGTAAGCTTGGTCATTGCCAATATATAGTAATTGAGGTTCATGCTAATGCACACCTCATTGATTATGTGAAATTTGGTAAGCCTGGTCTCTGAAGATAGAGTCACAGCTTCAGCGGGGGCATCATTCGGGATGGAAATGGCAAATGGCTATCGGGTTTTGTGATGAATATTGGGTGTTGCTAAGTTATTAACGCAGAGCTTATGGTAATTTTTAATGGCTTGAAAATTTGTTGGGACATGGGGTGGTGGGATATCCTTGTTGAATCCGACAGTCTCCTTGCAATACAACTGATACACAAGGCTCACACATCTCCCAACAGTAGCTGGGCAGTCATTGAAGCTATTAAGGAGTTAGTCAACAGAAACTGGAATGTCTCTTTCTCCCACATTTTCAGAGAAAGAAACCAGGTAGCGGATAAATTATCCAAGTTAGGTCGGGACTATCCGGTTGGTATTCATGTACTTATTGTCCCCCCTAACAATGTCTTAGATTTAGTTATTAGCGATGCTAATGGAACTGTCCATGAAAGACTTTGTAATCCTAAATGATTGTATCTCTTCTTTGATTATTCTAATAAAATCTTTTTGCCGATTCTTATTTTGGGGCTTGCCTAGCAAGATCAAGATCGGGAATAAGGAGTGTCATGAGTCCGGAGACTAGCCTAGCTAGGTTGACGGGCATATGGGTGGCCCTTTCCAGTAAAAAAAAAAATTAACATTCTATTTTTTTTTGTACTGGTAGAGATTGAAATGGAAATTTCACATATAATATTGAAAATGTTCAATTTCATCAAATAATTTATTTTTTCTGTATAATATATCATTATACTGAATAATAAGCTCTTAACAATGTGCGATTCGTATATTTCTTGATTACAATATTGATGGATTTCGTAGATTTTCTGTTTCTTGGATGAGAAATATGGACTATAATGCATATTCTCCAACAAAAAAACCTCCTTTATTTTTTTTAAGAAAGATGAAATTGTGTAAGTAGGAGATAAAAGATATAAAGAGTGATAAGTAAAGATAAGTGGCTTAAAAATTGATAAAAATTTCTGGCCAATTTTACCTCTGATAGTAACGAAATCTTTCTGTCGTTGTCAAAAAAAATAAATAAATTGATAAAAAATTTCATAAAAAATATTATAGTTATTTATGCTTGTTTGATAGTGTAAGTAGATATTGATGCATGTAGGATGAAAAAACATCACTAATTGGATAGTATTAGCGTTCCATGATTTCCATATTGACTGAGAAATAAGAACAAGGGTATCTTATAAGTATCTAACTTTCTCAATTCATTAAAGAATTTTTTAAGGCCGAAATCGTATAGCTCAAAAATCTAAAATAGATAATATATCTCAGATGAGTTTACCTAAGGACCATAGTCCGTATCAATTAATAATTAAAAAATAACGATAAATCATATAGATTTTTCTAAAAAAAATATACGTAAGATTTTAAATTTCTACCAAATAAAAACGCACTTAACAAACACATAGTTACATGAAAGAAAACAATATGGGGGCGGAATGCTTCCTTCTAGAAGAGAAGTCATTTAGCGTCTGTCACATCAAGAACATTCCTATATCTCATGGGATTTACATAAGAACATAAATTTTTAGTCGGTTGTATAAAAGGTCATAATATAGGCTAGGTTATTTTGGTAAAGATTTGATATTTTTTGTTTTATCGGATTACTAATTAATTAAGCTCAATCTTCGTTTTCTCTTCTAAAGGGAAAATTTCATAAATCAATGGCTGGAATTAACTTCAAATTGAACTCAATGATTATTATATTAACTACCAGTCTCTTACTTTATGATTGATACAGCATCTGGTGGCTGCGTTCATGTACAAGTTCTTCTAACTTATTCGATAATTTTCCATGCCATAATCAGAAATATGATGTAGCCGCTTTAATGTTCATCATGACTGTTGTAAACCGTGTCTCTCGACAATAGCATATTAGGTTCATCTATTGATATATTGTCCGCTCTGAATTCATAGACTATCATGGTTTTATCCTTAAAAAGATGTTTTAGTGGTTCGAGGGAGAAAGATACTTATAAGCGACAATTGACTTCGACTTTTAAGCGATGTAGAAGTATGATACTACAATGACAAATTTGACAATATATATATATATATAATAATTAAAACATATTCTGTTCATGAATTAGTGACAGGAGAAACGGAAATTTTTCTGCAGGGAGAAGCTCCAATAGAAGCATGCATATGATTTGTGAAATATTCTTGTCTAATTCCTTCGTATAATTTGTCATGGTTAAGATTATTGTCGACTATGGAGACAAATTCATATGATAATCTTGGATTTGACATGCTGTTAGAAAACGGGGTCCATCCATGATGTGAATGGGTGGAACCCGAATCCGTCAGTTATTAAAATAACTGGCGAAACAACCGATTAATTGTAATTGGTTGTGGACTTTTAATTGGATCCGGATTATGAATTGGGCCAAGTTAATCCAACTATATTTGAAGCCCATTAAATAGGCCCATATATATATATATATATATGAAGTAAAAATAAAAGAATGAATTATTAATTCTAGAATGTTCTTTTATTTTTACCATGTGTATATATATATGTAGAGATAAGAATGAAAACAAAAAGGTTTTTGAGATTCTTATTTCACTCTCAT
>CAODLS011553001.1:0-13804 GCA_948243855.1 Flueggea neowawraea
ATTGATGCATTGTTCAACTCTGATAGTTCAAACGACTCTTGGGCTGTTGAATCCACCATTTCACCATCATTGGCACCTAGGTTCAAACGAAGCAGAGCTCAAGATCAGCACATGCCATTGCCCTCACTTAATCGTATGTTCATCAATGTGCTTAACAGTCCTCGTTGAACATTTCATCATGCTGTTTACTGCCAAACATGTTACTATATAATCCCTCGCTTCTGCTTATTAATTGCCGGATTTATTTATTTTTATTAAGGTGCAACCATTTTGTCTTTCATGAATTACTTTTGCATTCAGGCCTACATCTTTGAACTGACTCATTCTCAAGATTAAAATGATAATCAGTCTTCGTAGTTTGAGATGAAGAGGTTGTGTTTCTCTCCTGTCTTTCTTTTTACGCTACTGGATCATTCCTCATTATATATTGCCTGGCTTGCAGTCCAAATAAACTTAAGAACAATCTTTCTGTGCAAATGGTTGTTATTGTCAATGTATCAATGTCTCAGATGATGTTCCGTTATTGTCTCTTGAAGTTAAATATGAGCTCTCATACCATTACTAATTGAGGTTGAGACTTGAGTGACCTTTTATTGAGTGATAATTTGCAGAATTCTCAACTAAGCAATGCCAAAATACTGCAGGCAGACAATCTAGTCGGCCTTTTCAATTGTTGTTTCTGTCTGTTCCAAACCTACTTAGGCAATAAAACTACCTGATCCTAACTCGATGATGAATTACTCTTAATGTTTTCTTCAATTGTATGCCATGATAAAATAAAAACAATAGTACTACTGTATTGTTTGCTTGTCCATGAGCAAATAGTTGGGCTGCTCAGGTGGCTATGCTTACAAATACTGTTATGGATTGTCCTGCGTCCACCTATCTAATCATATGATTGTTTTTGGTAGTCAAATGTTAGCTTAGGTTGTAGTTGCGGGAAATTAAATGCCTGCATTGATTATAAGTTATTTTCTTATTGATTTTTAGAGTTCACATTAGATAAGTCCTGTGCAGTTGCGTCTTAAATCAGCTGGATCAATCAGACATCTTTTTATTTGGAGTGGTAGTATCAGTTTGGCCAGTCAAGTAAAAAAAAAAAGGTTATGTGTTTGCCCTGTTTTTATGTTGTAATACTTGTGGGGGATGCAACACTTTTTTTTAAATAAGAAAAGTCAAACCTTAAACCTCTAAGGTCGATAAGATAAACATCTAATCACTTGAGTTAGTCTCTGCAGGAGATGTGGAGCTTTTACTTTGTATGGTTGCATAACTTTACCTTTGTTGCCATTTTTGCTCTTTTTCATATGAGAATTTCCACAAGAATTTGATTTTTGAAGGTATGGGTTACTATAGAAAGTACAGGAAAGGACAGATGAAAAATTTAAGAATATGTTTATAGTTTAAAACACTTGGGAAACCTGAAAAGAGGAGCTGCTGTGTAGTGTATAGTAGACATTTATGAATACATGACCAAGCTGTTTGATTTTGTGGGTATATATATATGATCATGATCTGTGTGGTCCTGTGGGTCTGCCTTTTTTGCTTTCACTTTTAAGTAGTTTGGCCATTAATGGGTGTTAATAATGTCTTGGTGATCATAGTTCGTGAGAAAGTCTGCGAGAGTTTTCAATGCAACAGCTCATGCAGTTGGGTCCCTCTCAGTAATAATTCTGGAATCATTCCATGCTGTTATTGTTCAAAATTTTTTGTCTTGTGCAGATTTACTGTATGGTTGGCAATGTTTTAGTGAGTGTTTCAACAACAGTTGCCTCAAACTAGCCTTAGATTAGAATTTGATTGTTGGTTCTTGAACTGTTGTCTACGTGCCATTGATGGATTCACGCAAATATCATTTGTGGAAATCTTTTTATGTTCATTTAAGCCCTTGATGATGTTGACAGTGTTAAGAAATTTCCGAAGATGCCAAAGCAAAGATACGGACGTGGGTAATAATGATAAATTTGCACCAGTTAAAAACGGTCTCTCTCTTCACCATTCTTTTCAACATAAATTTTAAGTGTACTGTGAAGCTAATTTGACAGGATAAGATAAGGGAAAAATTAAAACTTTAAGATACGATTTACGGGCAAATTTAAATAAGTCTGTCGACGTAATTTTTAGGTAGGATTGTAGTCTCACACCTCTTTACAATAAGATATAAGGGCAAATTTAAATCTTTGCATCGTTTTCATTACGTATATTATGAATTGAATTCTTGATTGTGAATGCAAGCGTTTGAATTCTCTTTTTCTTACATTTATTACCCTTTGCTCTACCATCTACCATTAGTTTGTTTTTACTTGTTTGCAATGCTTGATTTAAAAAAAAATTAAAAAAAAATGGTTTAGAAAACAGAGAATTCACAATAGGTTAAAAAATGAACAGTGGCACCAAACAAAACTCGGAAACAGTACAACTCAGACTGAAGAGAATTTGTGAAGTTGTTGAGACCAGCCAGCTGTGAAAAGTTCTGTCTGGTACATATTCTTGGAGAAATTGTCAAAATATTGGTTCTCCATTGTTTGTTCCTTGATGCTGAATCTCAAATCTCACAGTAGAAAACAAATCAGTAGTGAGAAGTTTCATCTATTTGTTCTATCTAGTCCCTGCCAGTGCTATCTGGTCTTTTCAAGTAAAGGAATTGCAAGAAAAGAAATCAAGAGGAGAAAAAAAAGGAAGTCTGTTTCTTGTCTACTCGGTGCGCACCAGTCCAAGAAACACTGTTAAGGTAATCAATCTAGATTAATGCATTCATGAGCCACGAATTAAAGATAGTACTACATAGGATTTGAAAATTCGAATCAACACATTCAACAATTTGAGTTAATTTTAAGTGGCATAGTTTTTTTCTTTTACAAAGGATCAAACCTTATACCTCAAAGAAAACGTACACATATCGCATTTTTAAAGCTTTTTTTAAAGCTTTATTAATAATTTTACTAGAATCACCACCATATCTTGAGTGGTTTTCACCATTAAAGATTATGCTATCGAAGTATAGAAAAAACCCTGTAAAAAAAGATTATAATTACAAGTGAAGCAAGTAAAAGAATGCTTTGGACATCTAAACGTATCTAACTATCTATGATAAAAAGACTTCAGAGTCTGATATTTACATTTAATAAGAAAGCCGCATATTACATATTAATTATTATGCAAGTAAATTATAACTCTAAAAAAATACCCTATTTTTTTTGGTGGTTAGGCCTAACTCATTACGAGCAGACAGGAACAGGAAACATACCCACGTATGCCGCTCGACTCAAATCCGGACTTACTCATCAATGGGATGGTGTCCAACCACTAAGGCTACTGAGTTGCGGCAAATACCCTACTCTTTTTACTTTTTTCACCTCACAATCAACTAAATCTATTGATCACAATCTTTTTTCGAAATGGTTTAACCTATACAAATTTCTTTAATTGTTGTGGCCAGTGATTAGTGGCCCTGTCTTGAAATGTCTAACTCAGGCAGAGGATTGGGTTGTGAGGCCTGTAAAAGACCCCACTGTATTCAAACTCTCACCTGTAACGATATAGAAATTCTCAATAAATCAAGCAAAGCGTCCACTATGGGTATCCCATGAACAGTTTTGGATTTTGTACATGTTGGACTAAAATCACAGTCTCAGATTTCCTTTTCCTTAATAAAGTTTTGCTGACATTTTTCCTTCCAAGAAAATGGACGATACATCAATGTTGAGAGGCAATTGAAAGGGAATACACCGGACCATAAGAACTTATTTAATACAGCTACATTTATTCCATTGATATTTAGTTGTACTTCTCGTCCAACTTAATACATTATTTCCACATAACACATTGATTATGTTTTGATCTTCTCCTTCCTTGTTTCTGCTCCTGCATTTTAAGCTTGACTTGTTTAGTTAGCAAACTGTGAGAACTCCATTATTGTATTATCTGTCCAGAATATAGTGTCGAATAAAGATATAAGCAATGGGTTATTTTTGAAGCTGTGCACATTTTTTTCTAGTAGCTAGTTTTTAAAGGTGAGTTACACTTGGGTTATAGGATCCAATAGATACAGGCATAGTTAGAGTGCGAGTAAACTAAAGATATATCCATATTTTAACTATACCCACACAGATTGAATACGAGTACAAATGATATACGTCGGGTAGGGTACCAACTATCATCCTTTTAAAAGCACACGGATGTCATCTTATGTATATCCAGGTAGTTCATTAATAATCCAAAAAAGAATCTGTTCAATTCCTTGTTCAGAACACAATACAGTATTTTTGTCAACACTCAACAATGACATTACCTATCAGGAAGGTCTGGACAGGAATTCATGGAATCAGAAACGAAGCTCCCTCCAATGCCACCTGTATCATTATCCCCTCCATCTACATTCCTGAAACTTCATTCATTGTTCATGAAGATTTTTAAACCCTTGCTTCCATTTATCATCAGCAATATGCCTGTTTCACTATAATGGAATTGAAGTGAGAACATTTTGGACCACTGATGTGTTATTATTAGACGCCTGAAAATGCTTCGCCATCATATACAAGTTGAAATGCTCTGCCACAAATTTTGGTCTTTCCGACATGTGAGCCTTACGCACCTTTTGTGTGCATACACATTACTGGTGTTGGGTTTGATGACATCCCTATTTTCTTCTACTGCCAAAGTATTTGGGCGGGCTTGTCGTCCATAAAAAAGGACCACAGCGGGTCGTTTAAGTAAAATATTAGGTCGTTTGGTTTGCTTATGCAAGTTCTTCCTTGTAAGCGACAATTGAGATATATGGCTCATTTGGTTCAATTTTCTGAGAAGTTATTACTTAAGAGATAATTTCTTGAAAAATAACTTATAAATATGTTTGGTTGACATGTTGAATTGTTAAGAAGTGCAACTTATTGTATTTGGTTCAAAATTATATTTCCCTAGAAGTTAGTTTAAAAAACAATAATACCCTTATTTTGATTAAATTTAAATTAATAATATAAAAAAATTAAAGAAAAAACATTTTTTTATTACATAACATATTTTTTCTTATGAAAAATAAAACTACAGTTATTTTTCACACAATTCTATAATGAAAACTATTTTTAAAATTTGACAAAATCTATTTATTTAGTTAAATGAAAATATTTGATATAACAAATATTTTGAAAATCCTAAAAATATAAAATATTTTTTATAATTTATATAAAATTAAAATTTATTTATAAAATATTTTATCAAAAATTTATTTACAAAATAATTTACAAAATTTATTATTGAAATGATTTATAAAATTTTAAAAAAAAAATTATAAATAAATAGTATTTTGATGATATATTCATCAAATGCGTGGTTGGTTACTAAGGAAGTTAAACTTCCTAACTCAGAAAAGTCAAGTATTTGACTTCTCAAGAAGTTCAATTTCTTTTATTCAACCAAACAAAAGAAATTTAATTACTTTTCGGGAAGTAGCATTTCTCTCCTTTTCTAACACTCAACCAACCAAGCCCATAATCCGTTGTAATGTCTTTGGATGGAATTAATACCTAAAATTTAAGATGTATTAGATTCAGTCCTAATTTAATATTAGGCTTCTAAAAATGTTTATTAATTCTCTAGGCTACCTGCAAAAATCCAAATGTCTAGTACAATTTTCTCCCTACAACAAATTTTTTTGGATGAAAGTAGTCCTAAAATTTAAGAGAAAATAACTGTTTATATGATAATATGAATTCTAGTGTTACACACGTGTAATCCATCAATAATATATAATTTCTTGTTTGAAAGTAATAGAACACAAATCACCCTTTGGTACTACAATGATGACTATTTCATTGAGGACATCTTTAATAAATTAAGTAATTGAGACTTAAATTAAATAATTTCACCGATAATTAAGTAACAGTTATGATTACTTAATATATTACAAATTTAAGTAATCAATCAAAATTAAGTAACCGGTGGTCAAATTAAGTAACTACATCCAAAATTAAGTAACTTTTGGAGTTACAATTAAGTAATCAACTCCTTAAATTAAGTAACAGAATCTGAAATTAAGTAACTCGAGTTTTCATTAAGGACTCCTTTTAGAAATCCTCATTGTAGTACCACCCCCTTTAATGCTTAAACTAGTAGCGACAAGCCAATTTTTGTTTTAACACAAGTAAAATTTTGATGTGGATATGGGTAAGACAGCTGCAGGATATATATGTTGGCTGCTTGAATTATCCCTGCAGACCAAGAAAAAAAGCATTAATAATGTTAATTTAATGATGGAATTTTAGTCGCTAATTGAGAATTGACATGCCTTACTAGAGATATTGCTGGACAACCAATCAAGCCCTTCATAAAGTCCCTGCCCAGATGTGGCACAGGTTGCCTGAATGAACCTGTATTGTCACCACAACCAGTACATACTGAAACAAACACCAAAACTATGCATACCCACGTATCTGTGCAATTGGTTGATTGAAAAGAAAAAAAAAATTACCAACGTCGCAGACGTAGTGAATGCAAGCCAAGTTTGTCTGTGATTTCTGAAACAGTCATGGCATTTGGAAGATCTTGCTTGTTGGCAAATACTAGTACAGTTGCATCTCGTAATTCGTCCTGTCAACAAAAAAATGTCGTTTTACGCCTCTATCTAATGCTTTTTTTAATTAAATCACTCCATAGTTAGACACCTTTCTGATATTTGATAACTTAATACTTTAAAATACCTTGGTGTAGCGGCTTCATTGTCAAATGAACATGTTACTTGGAAGCTTTGAACGTTTGGTGATAGTTAGAGAGTTTCAGTAAATATACCTCACTAAGCATTCGATGCAGCTCATCTCTTGCTTCTGAAATTCTTTCCCTGTCATTACTGTCCACCACAAATATAAGTCCTTGTGTATTCTGAAAGTAGTGTCTCCATAATGGTCGAATCTACACAGCCAAAACAAATAGTGAAAATAAATCCTCTTTGGCTTCTATTACAGTTCCTATTGGTATAAAAATGGCATGATTGATACCTTATCCTGTCCTCCAACGTCCCAAACAGTGAAGCTAACATTTTTGTACTCCACGGTTTCCACATTGAATCCTGATTCACCGAAGACATATACGATTAATTTCAAAGTTGGTTATGATTTTTTATTGAACTTTGTGTGAATTAGACAATTATTCATGTGCTTTGCGCGTGAGTATAACACACATATTAATTAACATATGACATGATAAATATAATTAATATATCATTAAGAGTTTGATATAAAATGCTATACCTAAGTTAATGTTAGTTATTGTCTTTACTTTTTGAGGAAAATAGCACAAAATGAAAAAGACAAAACCGAGAAAAAAAAAAGAAAAAGAAAAATCGAATACAATTTTTTTTTCACTTTAAAGAGTTGATTAATGGACTGATTTTCATTTTGGCCCCAATATACAATAAAATTTCATTTCAGTCCCTATTCCAAAAACAATGTCGTTCTAGGGATTGGCCTTTTTTTTTTTTAATTTGCCATGCCAACTTCCATGTGGATTTACCACAATACCCACTGCCATATCAATATGACACATCAGCTGCCACGTTAGCATAAAAATAGAAAAAATGAAAATTTTCATATTTGAAACACAAATGTTATGAATTTAAAAGTTTATGCTTTTTCACATAAAAATAAATGCCGTGATAGAAACAAAAAATTTAACCAAAATTCATTTTTCACTTGTCAACGTTGTATGAACGAAGGGCCAAAATTGTGCTAGTGATAACATTAGGATTAAAATTAAAATTGAACCAATTGTAATAATTTTTTTTATAATTCAGGTTTTTATTAAGAACCAAACCATTAAAATAGTGACCTAATGAATAAAAAATTCTATGCTGAAAGAGATTTCCACCACTTAAATTTACGACAGTAAGGCGTGGAGAAAATCCTTTTTTTTTTTTTCTATTTGTATAAACCCTGCTGACATTAAAATTACGTTTTCTCACTAATATGGTTCTTCACTTACAATTGACATGAAAAAAGGTACTCTTTGGGTTTTGTTTTACTCTTTTGTCATCTTTTTCTCATTAATTCTTTTTATATATCGTCTTCGAGCATCATCCGCTAATTTGTTGTATTTTCTTTTCTTCTTTTTTAGATTCCATTGTGTATATTATATCTTTATAACAATATCAATACTTATAGCTATAATCTATAAAAAAATATAAAAGAAGAACTAATAATGAATACTTTAGTTTATATGAAATAGTAGTTCCAGAAATTATTGCTTGCAAAACGGTCCAAAACATTACCGATTGTAGGAATAGTGGTAACAATTTCTCCAAGCTTCAACTTGTAGAGAATGGTTGTTTTTCCAGCAGCATCAAGACCTACCATCAGAATTCTCATTTCTTTCTTGGCAAACAGAAGCCTCACCAGTCTAGATATAGCCAACCCCATTTTTCAACGACTCCAATCACAAGATGAATAACCAGTTTGTATAAATTTGAATGAACTCAAAGAGAAGGGTCTACAATTTCCACACTGGAAAGTTCAGTGGAGGTGTTAAGCAGAAGAGATGTACTTTGATGGGTGATATATACTCAAAAATGAACTACAAGAACGATACGCGGCAGAAAGTGGTAAGATAATAGGATTCTTTAGAAGGATGAGGAAGAATAAAGAACATAGCTTTATTTTTCCTTTCGGTGCTGTACTGCTATCTAATTCTCATACTTGAAATTAATGGACTTTGAAGTTGTATGCATGGATAGTAGAATTCTTCAAACTGTGACCCTGATAAAAGAGAACGTAAAAATCAAATAATACCTCAGAATTAGCACAAAAAGATAATTTTTTAGCCATTTCGTATATTTTTGACACTTTAACACTGTATTATTCTCGTATTTAGTGCCCAAAGCTGTAAATTTAATCGAATGAAGGAATATCATATACATCATCACATTCAAATATGGCAAATGGGACATCAACCAAGTATTTCGCTCATTTGCTTCTGTTTCATTTTTATTAAATCACCATATACTTTCTAATATTTGACTAACTGAATAATCCAAATTCGAGACGGCCTAGACTCCATATTATAGTTTCTTTTTTTGTTCATCATTGAAGTGTTGGTGACAGATTTGAGACTTACGCTTCGTTTAAAAGTTTAATGGAATATGATAGGATATATTAGTAATTAAAACTTGATATAGGATAAGATATGATAAGATATGTTAAAATTATAAAACTTCATTGTTTGAGAGTTTTAAAGAAAAATATGATAGGTTATGTAGAATGTCAATTAATAAAAAATAAAATAAGAATATTACATAATAATTTTACTATTATACCCTCAAATAAAATATATAAAAATAATTGTTATGAGTTGATTTGACACTTTTGCAAAATCATATTACCTTCTCTAATGACATTAGCAATTGATTTAAGTACATCTTTAATCATTTCAGCTTCATGTTTGTCCTTTAATGTCCTTTTCTTTTTATTTTCTTACAAATATTTAATATTATAATTTTTAACACAAAATTATAAAGATTCAATATTATAATATTTTTAACAATTTTTTATTATAGTATTCAATATTATAAATATTTCTCAAGTCATCATCGATAGCCATGACTAAAGTTATATAGTAAATAATTGTAACTCTAATATATAAATAAGTAGAGAAGGATAAAATTGTAAAAAAATATATTTTTAATTTATTTTTCTTATGCCCTCTTAACCCACCAATTTAATGGGTTAAAAAAATAAGACTTCGAGGAGTTAAGTAAACCTATCATATCCTTCCTTATCCTGTGTTAAAGTTTCCTAAACAATAAATATTTAAAATTTTCATAATACTAAATGACTTCATACATATTTGGAAAGGTACAAAGTTTCGAAACCAATACCGGTAAATATTTCAATGGAAACATTCAGGTAAAGCAATTATGACAATCAACATGATCACTAAAATTCTTTAATTTCTGCAAAAAAAATCTTTTAATTCTCGTATCTGATTTTCTTCCCTTTTTTCTTTGGTTTTGTTAATTGGAGAACAGCTGGTGGACGTGAGTTTTATTTTAATAAAATAAAGAGTGTTATCAAATAAAATTGAGAGACCTTTAGAAAGAAAAAAAAAAGCAATAAATAATACTGCTCCTTTTTGGTTGCATAGGTCATTTAGAAATCCTCAATAAATCAAGCAAAGCGTCCACAATGGGTATCCCATGACCAGTTTTTGGATTTTGTTCACGTTGGACTAAAATCACAGCCTCAGATTTCCTTTCCTTAACAAAGTTTTTCTGACATTTTTTCTTGCAAGAAAATGGACAATACATTAATGTTGAGAGGCAATTGAATGGAATAAACTGGACCATAAGAACTTATTCAATACAGCTACATTGATTCCATTGATGTTTAGTTGTACTTCTTGTTCAACTTACTACATTATTTCCACATAATACATTGATTATGTTTTGATTTTCTCATTCCTTGTTTCTGATCTTGTATTTTAAGCTTGACTTGTTTAGTTGGAAAATTGTGAAGACCTCGTTACTGGATGTGTGTTACTACAATGAAGATTTTTAAAATGAGTTCTCATTGAGGAATTCTTTAGTAAATTAAGTAACTGATATTTAAATTAAGTAACTCCAACAATAATTAAGTAACCGATTAAAATTAAGTAACTGATCAAAATTAAGTAACCGGTGACCAAATTAAGTAACAACATCCAAAATTAAGTAATTTTTAGAGTTACAATTAAGTAACAATTCCATAAAATTAAATAACTGAGACTAAAATTAAATAACTCAAGTCTTCAATAAAAACCTTTTTTAAAAAATCTCATTGTAGTACTACCACAACCCACGTGTAAGTGTGTACAACTTCGAAAATAACTCATATCCAATTAGCGCGAGTAAAAATAAAGATATATATTTTAACTATACCCACACGCAGATTGAATTTGGATACAAAGAATATAGGTCGGCTACGATACCAATTGTCATCCTATTGAAAACACATGGATGTAATCTTAATATTTAAGTAGTTCATTAATAATCCAAAAAAGAATATGTTGCTTGTTCAGAACGCAACACACTATTTTTGTCAACACTCAACAATGACTTCACCTACCAGGAAGTTTTGGACATTTGCATTGGCCATCCTGAGAGGAATTCATGGAATCAGAAACGAAGCTCCCTCCAATGCCACTTGTATCATTATCCCCTCCATCTACATTCCTGAAACTTCATTCATTGTTCATGAAGATATTTAAACCCTTGCTCCCGTTTTTCATCAGCAGTATGCTTGTGTCATTGTAATGGAATTGAAGAGAGAACATTTTGGACAACTGATTTGTTATTATTAGACGCCTGAAAATGCTTCGCCATCATAAACAAGTTTGAACTGCTCTGCCACAAATTGTGGTCTTTAGGACATTTAAGCCTTACCCACCTTATGTGTCCATACACATTAGTGGTGTTGGGTTTGATGACATCCCTATTTTCTTCTACTGCCAAAGTATTTGAGCGACTTGTCGTCCATAACAGTAGGACGATAGCAGTATTGTTTATGCAAATTGTTCCTTGTACGTGAGAATGGAGATATAATCGGTTGTAATGTTTTTTTGATGGAATTAATACCTAAAATTTAAGATGTATTAGAGTCAGTCCTAATTTAATATTAGGCCTTCTAAAAATGTTTATTATCTCTAAGCTATCTGCAAAAATCCAAATGTCTAGTACAATTTTCTCCCTAAAACATATATTTTTGGATGAAATTAGACCCGAAATTTAAGAGAAAATAACTGTTTATATGATACAATGAATTCTAGTGTTACACACATGTAATCCATCAATAATATTTAATTTATTGTTTGAAAGTAATAGAAACACATCACCCTTTAATGCTTAAACTACTAGTAACAAGTAAATTTTTGTTTTACCACAAGTAAAATACTGATGTGGATATGGGTAAGACAGCTGCAGGATACATATGTTGGCTGCTTGAATTATCCCTGCAGACCAAGAAAACAAACATCAATAATGTTATTTTGATGATGAAAGTTTAGTCACTAATTGAGAATTGGCATGCCTTCCTAAAGATATTGCTGAACAACCAATCAAGCCCTTCCCAAATTCTGATTCTTGAAATGGACTTTGAAGCTGTAGGCATGGATAGTGGAATGCTTCAAACTGTGACCCTGATACTAGAGAATGTAAAAATCAAATAATACCTCAGAATTGGCACAAAAAGATTAAGTTTTTAGCTATTTCATATATTTTTGACACTTTAACAATGTATTATGCTCGTATTTAGGACCCACCTTTATTTCCAAAGCAATAAATTTAATCAAATGAAGGAATAATCATATATGTCATCATATTCAAATATGGCAAATAGGATCAACTTAGTATTTCGCTCATTTGCTGCTCTTTCTGTTTCTTTTTTATTAAATCACTATATACTATCTAATATCCGACTAATCCAGATTTGAGACGGACAAAACCGGGTATTATAGTTTTTTTTTTGTTGTTCAACATTGCAGTTTTTGTAGCAGATATGAGATTTAAGGCAGAGATACTAAATGACTTCATACATATTTGGAAAGTTACAAAGTTTTGAAACAATACCGGTAAATATTTCAATGGAAACATTCAGCTAAAGCAAATATGACAATCAACATGTGAAAATCCTAGCTGCTTCTGCAGTTATTTGTTCCTAGAGATAGCATCCTTGGCAGACTGAAGAGTCGATGCAACAGAGGCTGCAGCATTCTCCAGGACACCACCACTGGTGGTTGAATTGTCTTTGGGATGGGTCTGATAAATCACCTGAACGTTCCTCAGCTCTTGGGTTTGCCCTGCCGACGTCCGATAATCTACCGTCTCCACCCTCGTCTCAGTTACACCTTGTGCATCTGTAGTCTCTGTCTCCTGCCGCATAATTAAACCATTATTCACAATCTTTATGTTTGAAGACTAGAGAAAGATAGAATCATACCCTTCTGATCTGCTCATTCATGTTGAAGGCAAAGGTAATGACCGATGGCTGGGATTATGATAGAATGAAGAAGAATTGTTATGAGATGTATTAAATGGAAAAATGACTTCTTTCTCATTTCATATAGGCTTGACCATCGTTGCTGAGTCTCTGGGATCCTGATGTTTGGCCTAAAGAAGAGGGCTTTCACATCATGCAAAAACCACCACTTGTCACCTTTTTTTGGGAGGCCAAGCCTACCATGTATCCTAATGTCGTTTTACACATCTTCACGTTGAGCCAAAGAAAGAGTTTTGATTCTTTGTGCCTCAAAACTGATTCTAGTAACATTCATAACAAATAAATTGTCAAACAGAACGGACAATATTTCATTGGTACTACTTAAGCTTAAGCTAAAAAACAGTGAGCTGCAAAAACATACCAGGCCAGGCCATGTAGATTCTACATTTACTAGTTCAGTTACCAATGTAACATCAAACATGACTCTAGAGATATCAAAATGTATAAATTGTTTCCCCTTTCCGCAATGTGAATGGAATTACAAATACATCCCAAAAAGTAAAAGCATCCTCATCATCAGTAAGTCATAAGAGGTGACCCACTGCAATGAACATCAGTAGCATCACAAAGCCTTTGCCTGGGAGACAATGTACTAACACCAACAGCATCTAGATCAACATTGGCTATGGTTTTCCTCTTCTGAGAATCTAAATTCTTTTCTTCTGATGACACCTCGGCAATGGGACTCAATGGTTCTGCTGCTTCCTTTTGTTGAAGGGACACCATAGCTTGAGCTTCTGCAACCACCGATGCATCATCGTCTGTAGCATACAAAATTCTTTTAATGGCTG
>CAODLS011553035.1:0-11872 GCA_948243855.1 Flueggea neowawraea
CAATGGGATTCCTGATGCCTATTGGCATACTTATTATCAGAATGTCACACAGAGAGGAATGTGGAAAAAGACTCAAGATTCTTTTCTACCTTCATTCAGCTTCACAGGCAGGTTCTTTTTTCTGTTTTCTTGTTACATTCTTCTACAATCTCATAAATCTACACTAATCTTGGTGTCTTTTACTTTTCTTTGACAATATCTCTGCAGAATAGTATAATGATATCCTTAAAGCATCATATTTTTTTACTATAGGTCCATGCCCCACTCTTAACTCAATTATGGTGGGAGAAAATTAAATTGATTTAAGCAGAAAGCTTTGCATATTCTATAATTTTGAGATAACTAATAAAGTTTAAAATCTAGTTAATTTATGCACAAATTTCATTAGCTGTTATCTAGATACGCAATCCAGTATCCAACTAATTCAAATTCAAGTGAGGGAAGAGAGAAGTTCGTAACACTCCACCATAATTCTCGGTAGTAATCATTTTTAAATTTACTACTAATGATAGATTTACAGTAATAAGTGCACTAGGATTGCATGAAAATATTGATAAACCAAGTAAAAAATATACGTATATGTCCTCATTGGATATTGTTTGCTCTAGTCCACAGTTTGTTGTTAAATACTCAATCACTTGAAATGCACGTAAATATAATTATTATAAATTGATGATTGGAGCTAAATAAGTAACTGATTGATCTTCTTTTTACATAAATAATTAAGAATAATTATAGCATTAGGTGTTGCACTAGTCCAACCACCAAATAAAGAAGATGAAGCTAGAGGTAGTTGACATTTTTGACACACATGATTAGTAAAAACATAACAACTTTGGAGTTTCAACAAATAAACATCACATATGATTTAATTATTAATCCACCAATCATGATTTTCTTTGTGGTGCACCAGATTCTTTCAGTACTTCTAATCACAGCAGAAGCATTAATGTCTATCAAAAACTTCAGCAATTCATTCAACAATCATCATCAAAGATTAGGGGTAGCACTATATGGGATGGTTTGGCTACAATCCCTTGCTGGATTTATACGGCCGCAGAGGTAAAGTATTATTGTCCACGCACGGTTTTTTCCTTTAAAAAGAGTTTCAGTGGGCATTGTTTCTTAGTCGATGTAGAAATGAGAACGTATCAAGGTTGATTATCTATTGTGTTGTGTATAGGGGATCTAAAACAAAAAGTGTGGTTTTGTTTTCACTGGGTACTCGGGACTTTTGTGTGTATAATTGGAATCCTCAACATATACACAGGACTACAAGCTTACCATCAGAAGACAACTAGAAGCATACATGGTTGGACAATACTTTTCACTATTGAAGTCTCAATAATTGTATTCTTTTACCTATTTCAAGACAAATGGTCATACATTCGAAAGCAAGGAGTCATTTTAGGTGATGAACCCATCAATGCCACTCGCCAAGCCACATACCAAAAGGAAGCCATCAATACCTCTTGTTGATAGTAAAAAAAAAAAGAACGAGATTTGTTTAGCTGGGCAAGACTTATATGAACAGTAAAACTCTCAAGATACCAAGTTAAGGGCGGTAAAGCTCCTACTGTAGGGTTTCGATATACATTAAAAGAGGTTTAACACACCGGAAGCAAACAACTTTCATCGAAAAACCAGCCAAGATACACTCACGAAAAACCATAATCAAAACATAATAACAAAGAAATAAGGATGCAGAATTTTATACCTTCTCCTTATAAGCTATATGTGCCGAATTGTTTAACACTAATAGAGCATGTACTGAAACTAAAGTTAAAGTATTTTTCCCCACCTTAAAGCCAATGAAAAGGACTGTGAATCACTACTCCTCTCTACGTTCACACACACAAACACAAACTATGTGGTAAAGGGGATGTGCTAGCAACAACAAAATCTGTCCAATAAACCTAAGGAATTCTGTTTTGGTTCTTAGCAAAGAGAATGATGTCTCTTTCTTTAAGCCACAACCAGAGCTTGTTTTGGAGGCTTTAGAAGGAAATAAGAAAGGTTTTGGTTCTGTTTTTCTTTCTCAAAAACGGCTGGACCTAGAAGAGAAGAGAAGAGAGTGTAGTGTTGGAAAAGGGTCATGGTTTGGCACTCTTTTGGCAGTCGAATGTCTCTTCAATAAAAACCCTAAAATTATCTTATAGAATCAGTGTTTTTAGGCACTTAAAACACCATAATATCTTCTAAAAATTAATTACAAAAATCGGCCAAAAAAATATTAACTTCAGTGTAGTTTAGGTTTTAAGAGTCATTTTCCAACACAACCTCTTCCTTTCTTTTCTTTTAGTTTTGATAATTAAACCACTGTCCAGGCCAAAATCTACATCAAATCTGGGCCTCCCATGTGGGCCTCATATGGCCCAAAATTATTTTATCCAATAAAATAAATGTCCCGGTAAAAAGACGATTCTACCCTTAACCTAGTTTTTGATCGTGTGCGATCCTGTAGATCTATTCAATGTTGGCAATGGGCATTAGGCCCATAAATCATAGGCGGTCTCTAGCAAGACACTATGATTACCCAAATTGAATAGATGTTAATTGGCATTAACAAGACCTAATGCAACCTTATACGATCATTTGCCTCTCGATATCCTGATTCATATAAGGCATTGACCTAGTCATCTTTATTTATTGTTGAATCATTTTCTTGATTATCTGGTAAGATTGATTATGTCAAATAAATGATGTCTTCTTATCATTTCATTTGGGCATGGCCACGCACTACTTAATCTCCACCAATCAAGTGTCCGGTGATATATTCTCTCTTTACAAGAGGGGCAATCACATCACTTCACTCATGTTTCTTTGCGAGACTCTCCGCATACCCAATCATACCCATACTTGTCAACCAGTTACGCCCACGTTAGGCGTATGTCAAAATGTACGACAAATCACCAAAAACCCCATAGTGATTTTAGGTCTGAGGATTCAAATATAAGCATTGCATGAGAATGACTTGCCACAATGCAGTATTCTCATTAGCGGATCAAATCTAGATACCTTGTTCCAAACTTTGTATCTATGAACTCTGATAGATATTCCCTATCCATAACCCGTAGAACATGATTATCGCACAGAGCTCATACTAGTCTTAGTTTATTTCCACTCATAATCGACTAGAGATGTTTAGAATAAAATTTTTTATCATTTCCAGGTTCTACTATCAAGGTCATCAACTTTGATAACTCAAGTGTCAAATATTCATTCATGAACATTTTATCAACCATATATGCACAAAAAATAAATGAATGATAAAATTAATGCCTCATATTTTTATTTCTAAAATAAAAAGTACATATACAATGAATTGAGTCTATGGCTTACACTAACACCTACCACTCCACCACAATTCTCACTGATAAAAAAACAAAAGAAGAGAATTTACATTTACAAACAGAGATTCCTTTCCACCAGTGTGTGTTTTTGGTTGAGGGATGTTGTTTTGAACTACTGGGATTTTGGGGGAAAATTTTGTTGAGAAAAGCATTGTTGCAGATTGCAAAAACTTCTATTGTGTTAAACCAATAGTAAATTGTATGCCTTTTCGATGATTCTTTTCATTCTTTTTTTCTTCATATATACATTTTTTTTTCAATTTCTTGTTTAATCATTTTGAGACCTGCTATTCATACATTGATAAGTAGGTATCAACCATAAGTCTCTAAAAATATAAATTAACATTAACTTCAGAAATAATAGGGACTCCTCTCTTTTATCTTTCGTAGAGGCTAAGCCAAAAATTAAGAAAGCATGTTATGACTATGATCGAGCCAGATGTTATGATCCAAAAAACAACTAAACTTTGCCTTTTGATCTTGGCCAGCCTAGTTTCAACAACTCAAATTCGTAATGTTGAGTAGTTTTTCCTCTCAACTACTCAACAAGTTTCCTTTTTATATATAAAAGTAAGAAAAAAATTATTAATACGAAATATCTATAAAATATATCTAAACTGTGAAAGATTTTTATTTAAAAATTTAGGCTATGTTTAATTTAGAAAATAATTTTCTATTTTCTTTTTTTTATTTCTATTTTTTAAAAATTAAAAACATTTAAAAAATATATTTATTAATAAAAAATATTTGAACAAATTTTTCATTTTTTCATCTATATTTTCTAGTTTTCTTAAAAATAATAGAATATTTTTTCTCAACAAAACAGTCCCTTATTATCCGCTAATATCTACTACTTATAAAATATATCCTATTCTTTAACAAAACGTTGGTAAGACAGACACTCGTGACTTTGAAAAGTTGGTTTTTGACTTATGATGATCATCTTTGGAATAATAATGTAAAAACGTGAAAATGCTGCTCTCTGACTAGAAATAAGCAACACTTATCAGCTGCAATAATGAGTAAATTTGAAAGAAATGAAGAATTTCATATAAAAACAATTGCGGTGGTAAGTGATAACTCCTTGAAGTTCATAGTTCTGTAAGAAAAAATGCCATAGTATTATGTTACTTTTTTGTGAATTATTTTATCACTTTGTGGTGAATTAATTTTCTGTTTTAGAGTCAAAACTTGCCACAAACTTTTCTAGTTTTCAGCAACCCACTCAATGTCAAAGAATCTGTAGAAAGAGACTTATGCAAGTGGCTAAAGATCTATGGAAAATCTTGCTCCTGCAAAGTCTTATAACTGGAAACAGCTCCACTAAAATTGTGGATATTCATCATCATGAAAAACTAGACAAACTTGTTTCAAATTTGAAAACAGTCGTTTTCACCCTATTTCTGCTAAAAAGTTTCTTAGGACTTCACCTGTCAATTGATGTCAATTACTCACTTGTCACCATTTTCTGCCACCGAGAGACACAGATCTGCTGGGTTCGAGACGGAATACACGTACTGAGACCTGATCCTGGCTTTACCATTAGCACAACTTTCTACATTGTTTGGAAAAACAGTTCCTGGAGTTTGCATCTCGTCAGTAAGTTTTAGAGGAGTAGGCTTTGATACACTGGGCTGCCATGGTGATTCAAGCTTCTTCGAATTTTCGCAATAACCATTTTCCGGGGAAACGCCTTTGAAAGCAGATGTCTCAAAATCGCATTCAAAGCGAACGGACTTGTTCCTGCTCTGGATATTAATGGCTGAAGGCCATGGAGTAAATGGAGTTCTAAAATTATCAGCCTTATCAGCATGAACCTCAATCATTGCTGCTTCAGTTTCTGCATCATCACCTCCATTAAAAATCCTTTGGGTATTGCGCGTCTTGGATAAGCAGCTATAGTAAACCAAATACAATGAAATCATGCAGTAGACAACCATAAGTTTGTTCTGAATGAATATGGTATAATATGCAGATATTAAAAGAAACAGAAATGTTATACTAATCTAGTTTATTTGTACCAAGTCCTGTTTATAGTTGAAAGTCCAAAAGTTCGAAGAACCCAGAAACTGATAACCAAAAATCAATAATAAAAGCATGTATCCTTCTTCAAAAACATTTTCTGACTGCGTATGATCATAAACCCTTAGCAAATCTCATCATGTTCAAAAAGTAAAACAAGGTGACGACACATAACTGTAACAACCACCATGAACCTCTTAAATATGTCAATGCTGCAAACAATAATTTACTTTCAGCTCATTAAGTGCTTAATCCAGTTCTCTAGGCCGCTCGTTACATAGTATGACATGTATTAGACAACCATAAGTTTTTTTTTTTCTGGATGAGTATAATATTTAAAACACTATAAGAAACAGAAGTGGGATTCTAGTCCAGTTGTGCTAAGTCCGCAGCTTAAATAAAAGGTCAAGAATTAAAAGAATCCAATAGAAGCTTATCAACCAAAATTGAAAGAAAAAATGAATGCACATACTTTTTCCCCCCCTAAATTTTCTTATTGCATATTGTCATAAGCCTTATCTTTATCCTCTGAGCATTTATTTTTCTAACTAGACCAAGTATATTGCTTATTCAACAGTATTTGGACTCTCTACCTTTTCATTACACATCTATGTAATTTACCTTAATGCACAAAGTCTAAAATCTACCACTTCAATCTACTAAAAGCAAAAGTAGAACAAGTTCATGAAACATAGCTGTCTGTAATCGACCATTTTAGACTGTCACAACCACCATGTTCATCAAAAATATGTCAATGCTGCAAACAAAGGTTTAATTTCAACTAATTAAGTTAGAAGCTCAACCTAATTGGTGTATGCTCATCATATAGTTTGACAGAAGTTGGAGACTGATCTATTTTCGTGTCCAATTGAAGTACATTGATAGATGAATTTGGTAGCCATGAGTGGAATTCTGACGACGCTGAATCTTCATCTGCAGGAGGTGAATCATTGAGCTTCTTTGACGCTTTCGGAATTTCAATTGGAGTCTCTAGCAATGTACCACAAGACTTCAAGAATTTAGCCTGCTGACAACAAAGATGATCAAGAAAACAAAAAAAGAAAGAAAGAAAAGAGAAAAACAACTAAACTCTCATATGAAAGTGCAAAATTCCCAAAAGCGAATGAGTCCCGTGCTGAAAATACTAAATTGTATCTTTTATGAATATGAAAGTTAAATCTGTCACAGTAAAAGACCAGCAGTTTGATTTCAAATGAGCCAAATTCAATCATGCAGATACACGAATATCTCAAGTTTTGATGCCCAAATTAAGGCCATTAACATATTCAAAGACTGATTTGGAGTACCAATCTATTTCCTGGAAGCAGCAAAAGGAAAAGCCCAATTCTAGAGAAAAAATTATGAGCTATACTTTACTTCACAAAAAAACTCTGGCTTCTGTTCCTGTGACATGACCTACATAGATACAGTTTTCTCACATATAAAGAACTTATGGTTTCAATCAATTTCGACCGTTGATGTCTACCACAATCAAATGAAAAAATACGTCCGTACCTCATCCCTAACCTCTTTGTCGATCTCTGGACAAACACAAGGACTGCATTGCGCATCGTTGCAGTCAAATTCTTCCTTCTCTTCAATACAAAAGAACATAGAACATGAGAAATGAAGAACTGAACCACAAAGATAACTACGAAAATGAAATCGCAAGGTCACGCACAAATAATCACAGCTCATTCGTTTACCTTCTGCAGGAAACAGAGTCGGCATTTGATCTTTATCAATGGAAGCTTCCTGATTATGGCAAACAAGAAGCATCATCATCATCCACTAACTAAATACATCAAGCATCAAATATCTACATGGTACCGAAACAACATAAAAGGAAATAGTGAAGTTTAATTGATTACGTCAGAGGAATTGGATCGATGAGAGGAATCGGAAGAGTCTTTTGTACGGAAGCAAGCAAAGAAGCAAACCATGGCTCTTGAGACCGAAGCGTCCAAGTATCTCACCGCAGATCTGCGCATATATCCTATGAATCTTCTCATCGTCTCACCAGTGATCATGAGGGATAGAAAGAAAGGAGGTTTTGCAGAGGTCTGTTGTGAAATTTGATTTGAACATAACGGAAGGAGGGAAAGGTTTTGGAAGGTTCTAAAGATTTCGTAACCGAACGGGAATTACGTTTTCAATTATACATGCGAGAATTAGAATTTTATACTAAAATAAAATATGAATTTTGAAAAATATCTTTCAAAATTATTAATTTTAAAAAATATCAAAAAAATAAAAAATCATTTAAAAAATGCTAATTCACTGAAAAATGAATTTTAGTAAAAAAATTATATAATTTTTCAAGAAGTCTCTAGAGATCTCTAAAAATCTCTAAAAATAGTCTTTAAAAGCCTCCAAAGGTCTTCAAAAGAGAGTTTTTAATTTTTTTATAATAAATTTGATTTAATTCAAGAAGGTTTCCAAAACTCTCCAAACATGTTCAGATCTTACATTTTTTTATGAGAAATTTAATTCAACAAATTTTTTTTGTAGTTTTTTAATTAAGCACAATTATTATATATTTATAAATTTTAATTTATTTAATGATAATTAATTTTGTGTCCAAACGTCTCCAAAAATATATGAAAAGCTGTCTCCAAAAGTCTCCAAATGTCTACGAAAGTCTCCATAGGTATTCGAAAGTCTCCAAATATAATCACCCCTATACAAAATTAATCAAACTCAACGAAAATCAATCATACTCAACAAAATCAACCTACACAAATATTTAAAATTATTTTCTTCATATTTCTTTTGACCTTGCATTTTTTTTAAAAAAAGTGTACAAACAAAAAACAACTTTAAAAGAACTTATTGTAAAAAAATTTAAAAACTCAAGCACATTTATGCAATTTCTTAAAAAATTGAAAGGCAACACCTCACAACACCGGCCCCCAAAGCTTGTCCCCGCCGCCACAGAACTCTCTCATCCGCTCACTCTCTCGACCGTCTTCTCCATTGCATCACCACCCCGTCGCGTCACCGTCCACGACGCGAAGCAAGAATGATGAGAGCGGAGGAAACCAAAGGGACACGAACCAAGAAGTAAGAGAGCCGAGAAAACATGAGGGACACAACAAAAAAAGAAAGTGAAGAGTTAGGGCTTTCTGAGAGAGAACGACAATTAAGGCAACGTGGGGAAGGACATAAACAAGAGAGCTAGGGATTTCTGAGAGAGAGGGAAGAGAAAACTGAGAGAGTTGAGAGGAGAAAGAGGGGGATAGAGATGACAAAGAAAGAGAAACAACAGAGAGAAGGAGGATGGGAGGGCGGCGGACAAAAGAGCTAGGGTTTGGGGAGAAGAGAGAGGAGAGAAACGAGGTGTCAGAGAGGGGAGATGAGAGAGAAAAAATGATTAAATAAGATGAAAAATTAGATTTTTATTTGATTAGATATAACATTTTTAAGAACTAAATTTTAAAAAATAGCATATAATTAAATTAAATTTAAAAATATGTTATTCTACTAATTATCAAACTAATAATTCTTTTTATCAAAATATGAATTTCACAAAATTTCATACAAAGGATATAACGTAATTAACTCATTATACAGCAATACATGGGCCTTCTTAATGATATGGCCCATATGGGTGTTGGTTTTCCGATTTGAGGAAATTAAACGTAGTGGTTTCACTCTCCTAAATTGTTTCCCTGGATCTTATCTTTTCTTAATGGATACCATAACACACCTTATGACGTCTGCCTCTACTTTTCCTTTGTAATGTAACAACTGGATGAGACCAAACGTAACGGATTGACTGCCTTCGACGCTGTGGGTTTTTTGTTCTTTTGTTTTTTTGGGTAAATTTCTCAACGGTCCCTAAGATTTGGAGTATTCTCCTTTCTGGTCCACAAGTTTAGAAATTAATTGTTTCGATCCTTGATTTTAACATCATAATAAAAAACTTAATAAAAAACATGAAAAAACTATCTTACCCTCTAACTACTCAAGTGTCTTTCTCTCACCATCTTATACTCGTTTCTCTTTCTTTCCTTCTCTGCCACCTCTCAATACTCTCATCCAAACACAAAGCACTCTAACCTTCAAACCTCTCCCTCCCTCCTCCCTCTCTCTCTCTTTCTTCGTCTCTGTCTCTGTCTCTATCTCTCTTTAATGTGAAACCCAAACCACTCTCTTTGGAGGCACATATTGCTCGGGTTTGTGTGGTGATGGGGGTCTCTCTGATGTAAAACCCAAACCACCTAAGACTTTATCTGAAGTATTGAACCATTCCTTTGAAATTGAAACAACACCAAAACATCATCTTCTTTGTCTTGTTCATCTCAATTAATCATTTCTACCCTTCTGAATTTGATCGTTACGCTCCATCGCGCCCCTTTCCATATCAATCTCTTCTTCCCTTTGTCGGAGTCTGTTTCTGAGGTTTTGAAGAGTTGTCCTCTCAATCTCAGGATCTACCTCGATTAACCCAGAAGAATTCCTCTGGTCATATACTAACACAATCCTGACGAAAATAGACAAAACAAACCCAAGCGTAATCCCGAACAGACAGACAAAATAAAAATATAAAAAGGCACAATGAAGCACGCAAACAAAATAATGCACAAAATAAACAAAATAAATAAATAAAAATAAAAAAACAAGACAAAAGAAACAAAAATAATGAACTAAAAGAAAATAAAATAAAATAACAATTGGCTAGATTAACAAAGTATTAGCTTTCCTAATATCCTAGTCCCCGGTAATGGCGCCAAAAACTTGTTGTTCTCGAGGTTTATCCCTAAACACTAAGGCAAGTGTACCTATCGTCTATAGTAAGTGGACCCTTGAGTACCGAGTGTCGTATCCCACAGAGACTACGATTATTAGCTACTCACTCTTCCTCTATTGTCAGACACTATGGAAACTGGCACACCGTGTAAACATATGTCGATGAAAACTTTGTCAATCGTGCCACTCCATATGTCATCTTGACAGGCAGAAAATGTGTCGATTTTGTCAACCGGTCCACAATCACCGAAATCGAGTCATAACCCGAATGTGTCCTTGGCAGCCCAACAATGAAATCCATCGTGATGCGATCCCAATTTCACTCCAAAAGAGGTAATTGTTGCATCAATCCAGAAGGATGCTGGTGTTTGAACTTAACCTGCTGACAGGTCAAACATCGACTAACAAATTCAGCTATGTCTTTCTTCATCCCCGACCGCCAATATGATCCCGATACATCTTGATATACCTTGGGTGTACAAAATATGTGGAGTTGTGACCCTCAGTCATAATCTCCTCGCGTAGCCCACTAGATGATGGTACGCACAGTCTCATTCCAAACCAAAGGACTCCCGAATCATCAACATTGAACCTCGATACACCAGATGATCTAACCTTTTTGATCAAATTCTGCATCTCAGAATCCTCCTTCTGAAACTCTCGAATTTGTTCCAATAATACAGGCCTCGCCTCCACATGCCCAAGCAAAGCCCCAGAGCCATCAAACTGTAACTTAACTCTGTTCTCCATCAATCTCTGCAGCTCTGACACTACGTGTCGTCTCTCAACTACAATGTGAGCCAAACTCCCCATCGACTTTCTACTCAAAGGGTCGGCTACGACGTTAGCCTTGCTAGGATGATATGATATAGGACAATCATAATCCTTTAGCAACTCCAACCAACGTCTCTGCCTCAAATTCAGATCTTTTTGCCAAATATGTACTTCAAACTCTTATGATCTGTGAAGATCTCAAAAGTCTCTCCGTACAAGTGATGCCTCCAAATCTTGAGTGCAAACACAACTGTTGCCAATTCCAAGTCATGTGTCGGGTAATTCTGTTCATGCCTCTTAAGCTGTCTTGAGGCATAGGTAATCACATTGCCATGCTGCATCAACGTATAACCCAGTCCTACTCTCGAGGCATCACAGTATACTGTAAATCCCCAGAGCCTGATGGAAACACTAACACTGGAGCACTCGTCAAACACCTCTTTAGATTTTGAAAGCTATCTTCACATCTATCAGACCAAACAAATCTAACTCCTTTTTACATCACCGAGTCATAGGAGCTGCGATCCTAGAAAAATCCTGGATAAACCTCCTATAATATCCAGCCAAGCCAAGGAAACTCTGTATCTTGGTAGCGGTCTTAGGCCTCTACCTTTTTCAGATCTACCATAATCCCTTCCTTAGATACCACGTGCCCTAAGAATGCCATCTGATCAAGCCAGAACTTGCATTTCGAGAACTTTGCATACAGTTGATGCTCTCGTAAAGTTTGCAAGACTAATCTCAAGTGATCCTCGTACTCTTCCTTGCTCTTCGAGTACACCAATATATCATCAATAAACACGATGACAAACCGATCCAAGTATGGCCTGAACACTCTATTCATCAAATCCATGAATGTCACTGGCGCGTTAGTCAAACCAAACGACATCACTAGGAATTCATAATGTTCATACCTAGTTTGAAAAGCTGTCTTGGGAATATCCTCCCATCTAATCCACAACTGGTGATAT
>CAODLS011553091.1:0-12555 GCA_948243855.1 Flueggea neowawraea
ATTCCACTGTTTGATTATTAAAGTAAATTGATGAATCTGACTTTGTATTTTCGGGAATATGACAGCTATCATGGAAAACATTAGATGGCATATTTTCATAATTAATTATGATTTGGTAATACAGCAAATATAGAGATTGACGCAGCAAGATTATCATGCTTTAAACACTATCTTAATTATTATAATAATTCAAGTAAGGAATGCATGTGGCATAAAAATATCACCTCACCACATACACACCATGCAAAGATCGACTTAATTAATAGTTATAACAAAATTGACATTTGTCCAGCCAAAAAAAAGACATTTGAATTAAAAATAATTTTCTATTTTTGTTTTAGTTATGCAATAATACAACTAACATCATGGTAACCCAAGTTGAAATCAACATTTTTTTTCTTTGATTAGTCTTTTTTTTGGGGTAAGAATCGAACTTTTGATCCCTTTAATATTAGAGATCACTACAAAAGTAATGAGCTACAAACTCATTAGTAAATTGAAGTCAAGTTTACTCCTAATCTCTCACGTTAATTAACACCATAATTATAAATTAACATGATTTACGTGTTATCATATCAGTCCATTATTTTTTCACGTTTAACAAGATATTTTTGTTTGAATATTAATCTCGACACAATAAAAATGAAATATATAAACAAAAGGCAAATATATTGGCATGATAAGTTCAAAAAGAGAAAGATATGATTTCAAGGAAGTATCAATCAAAGTATAGAACGATGAGAAATATATATATAACAAAAAAGAAAAAGAAAGAAGAAAGAGATGGAAAACAAAGCAGCCAATATTCCCGGTGTTTTGCTAGGCCGACAATCGGACAAAATATGTTACAGAGACAATCTTCTCGTCCAAACATGTATAAACAAAGTTGGATTAGTTGAAAATCATGACATCAACGTCATTTAATAATCCAATTAGTTTCATTGCCTTATTAATTAAACTACTTCCATCACACTGCCCTAATTATATTATAACTAGACCTGGAACTTGCCAAATTACTATATATTAACATAATCACTGTATCAATCAATACCCAAAAGAAACTTGATTGAAAAAAATATTGGTTAGGAATCCAAGTTTTTCTTCTTTTGGCCTTGGTTCCATAAAATATGTATGCATAATGTGATGCCTAGACTGTTCGTATTGTTTCTATGTCTGCTTCATTATATTGTGATTAATTTTGTAGTTAGATTCTGTCCCATTTATGCATATGTTTATAGTTAGAATGATCTACAAGTCTGCAATTTGGTCGCATGATTATGCAAGAAGATACGTTATAGCCCTCTCATCATGCTTTTTATTTTACTGTTTTTAGACTAAATCGAGTTCTGGGTCAACTATTTATTCAGCGGTGTTGAGACAAAACCCTAGATGTAATTCAATATTCTATATATTCAATTAGTTACATATTTGAACAATATGATGTGAAAAATTGCTAAGTAATCTCTTATTAAAATTATTACTACAATTATTGAGTTGTTGATTCTATTGATCAAAGAAAAAGTAGTTGATTCTTAATTAACTAGTCTGTTAATACTGTAGTCTTTAAAATAATTGTCTATCTCTTACAAATAAAAATTTAGTATATTAATTAATTACTATATTAATTAGTTGAATTCTTAAGACGCTCCTCATTGTGACTAGTATCAATTAGATTGTAAGTCATGGAGGAATGTGAATAGAACAATTTTTTCCCATGAAATGTCTAACTGCCAACTCAGTAAGTTGAGTCCGCATCATTGTTGCACTTCACATTATCAGCTCAATTAGGCTAATCTTGCAAGTGCGTATGAAAATAAACTTTGCATTCTCAATATAGTTATTAAATTGAATATGCAAATCTTAGCAAGCTCTCTGATTATCTGTCAAATTTTAGAAAGGTATGAGATTATCAGCATCGGCTACTACGCAGTTCGGAGTCCATGTGGTCAGCATAGTGTTTTTCCTTTCGTTGTCACCATAAAATTTGAAAACCTGATGTTCCCATAAAACGTTTCACAACATTGTCTCTAATCAACCCTGCTTTATTTGATCTTATAAATTAGCTTCTTGCAAGATCCTGTCTTACACATGTCCAAGTATAATTAGATAATCGCCACTAATGTAAAGATCAAATAATCCGACCATGTTTGGAAATCAAGAAAGCGGAATAAGACTGATTGCAGTAGCATACAGTGCAACTTGATCAATAAATCGCCATCAACGAGGACGTGATCCGCTTTTTTTGCCAAACCAAATCTTCCTTCAACAGCAGAAACAAGTTTTGGTGGCAATGTTTCTTTTAAAGGAATATTATCAAATTAGATATTCTGAATTTGAAATCTAAACACATGGATTCCCAATTCGAGTTATTCTCAAACAATCTGAATTCAAATTCTAAACATCTTCATGCAACACTGAAAACTTATGGCAGTTGAATTCCGGCATCTACGGACTTGACCCATGAAGCCAATCTAATATAAGTATCACGATATGATTAATGCCAGTTTTATTTTTGTTGTAATTATATCACGTAATTATGTTTGATAAGTAGATAACATGACCCAATTATGACACAAGTAACATTAATTTCAACTGCGGGTGGTGGCCGAATGGTTAAGGCACTACTTGAGCCTTGTGATGATCCAAGTTTAAGCTCGAGAGGGAGCATTTCCTAGAGGAATTTACATCTCATTTAAGGGATGGACTTCAGCGTCCTTGGATCGTCCCTTCCATTTTGCCATAATGGCGGGGACTACGGTGAAGAGACTTAATTTTCACCAAGTTTAACTATGACTTTTCAAACATTCCCTAGTAGATTAGAGTAAAGCTTACACATGGTCATGACCAATGAGAATAAACTACTACTAGTCATCACTTCTCCTTTTTTCATTGCAAAAAAAAAAAAGAGAAAGATTTAGAGATGATGCTAGAATTATCAAGTGAAAATAATGTTGAAATGGGCTCAATTTTTTCGAATCTTATGGCAGAGCTCCAATGTTAAGGGCAGTACCGTTAGAACTCCGAGTTGACCTAGGCTAGGGCTAATATAACCAGTCCATCAGAGAGCACCTTTTATAAGAACCAAAAAAGAAGCAACTTTGATGTTAATTTTGTTTTCTTATTATAACCAGACGGTGGTATAAAGTGGCAATGCAGTTTACTACATGGTCCATAATGCCCTCATCGACGTAGAAGTCGCTCTCAAACATCAGTCCCCATGTCAAAGTTGACAACAAGAATTCTCTGAAGAGAGGAAGTCCGAATTTTCTTCATGGGGCCTCGATCTGGTAATGCACCCTATAGCCTATACACATTGAAAAGACCGCAATCAAGAAAACTTTCATTGATGATGAATATACCAAGTTCTTGGGATTGATGTTAGTGACTTTGTGTCACGAATTACAACTTTTTCATGGCCATGGCCATATTTACCCCATTACGGGTCCTGTTTCCGAGCTGCTGTAGCACTTCTCTGAATATGACTTCATATTCTAGAAGACTAGAAATGTGTCACAGAGACCACCAGAGGCCCTGTTATTTCATCATCTGTGGAAATTACGAAGTCTAATTACTACAAAATACCTCTTTGAATTTTACCATAACGAATCAAGAAATAATCTCTGAGGAAATATTTAGATGGCAATCTGGTTAAGCACTTGAGCTAGATACAATCAAATTCAAGATGGAACATAAAACCTATTCCACCTAGCCAATGTTCTTTACTCGGCACCTTGTACGGATTCATCCCTCTGCAACTCAGAAAGGAAATCAATGGACCAACAATAATAATACTACGGAAAGTTCCAGCTTTGAGCAGATAAACATGTAGATTTGCTTTCACGATATGAATATGCAAGAAAATGAAACTTCTGAAAAAAATACTGCGATATTAGTGAGTGCACAGAGTGCAATTGTACAGATCAACTCCTAATGTAAGGAATACAAATAGAAAAGAAAATAAAGGAAAGGAAAATTGATTGATGAACTATGTGACTACCTAAAACTCGTTTTTGATCTTCACACCTCCATTGGATAATGAACTTTGTGCTTTAGCGCGCCGTCTCGCCCCCCCCCAAAATGCATCAAAATTCTATTAAGACATCCAAAGGAGCATACAGCTAATGTCTATACATATGTACTCTTGTTCCTCATAAATGCAGGAATCCAACTCATGCTCCATTCACAGATCAACTAAAACAAGCATGTGCTGAAACTTCAATCTAACATATGAATGCCAGAAATAGTAGAATTGCGACATTAACCTGCAAACAAACATAATTCTTCATGAAGCACTATTAAGTAATCAAATCTCAAGATTTGGTGGTTTCAAAAAATTGGCTAATAGTAAGTAATTCCTAACTACCATCCTGTTCCTGTTGGACTAAAACCAGCATCTCAGCTAACTGCTAATTTCAGTCACTACAAACTGTTTGCAGACAAGCAATACTTCAAAGGCAGTGGCTCTAAAATCTAAACTGCTAACTGGCATTCCCTACTGCTATACCCAAGTCTAGAACAAAGGTAAGTAAACACCAATGTTCACAGTGCAGCTTAAAACCCAATTCACAAACAATTACCATGGAAAGGCCAGGCTCAAAAAGAGTCTATCATTCAGAAATGCAGTAAATTGAGTAAATATGACTTTCGGCTATCATCAGACAAATATTAGCAGAATCTAAACAATGACATCATGTTCACAAAAGAGCAGATTGAATGAGAAAGCACAGTAGAGAGGGCTTACAGCTGCGGGAATCACACGTATCTCTCTATAAAATTCAAAGTCATCAGGAGACGCCTGTTCCAGCTCCTCCAACAGATGCTTCCGCGAACTCTGCAAAAAACAAGGAATCACACAGTAAATAGTAAAACAAAGCAAACCCAATCAAAACATACATAAAATTATCAACAAACCAAACAGGGGATACCTTGAAAGCATCAGTTTTGACTTCAATAACCTTATTTTTGGCAATACAACTAGAACTAGTTAAAAAAATACAGGACCGAACTCATCTGGATTTTGCCCATCGTCAGTCAAACTCATCACGAACAAAACTCGCAATCACATCCAGAATTCAATCGACTTACGTAAGGACACCCATAGGGACCTGAATGTTGCACTTCTCGGACAATTTGACCATATTATCAAGCTCCGTAACAAGACCATTCCTACAAAGTCAGAAATTAAATAATTCAAACACAATAAATAAATATAATAACTAATAGAGAAGACATTGAGTTCAAGTAGTACGGCGGTGGAGGACAGGGGAGTTGAGAGGCGGTGTTGAAGGAAGAAATGGTTCGGTGTGGTTTGGGAGGAAAAGGATTAGACCATAGAAGGTATAAAATCTTTAATTAATTAACTAAAATACGAGATAATTATATACCGTTCAAAAAAAAATACGATAATGATTATATGATTGAACGAAACCGAAACCGAAACCATCTTGGTAGTGTCGTGTTTAAATTAAACCAAACCCCAAACTTTTAACATCCACCAAATCTTAAAACCCTAAACTGAACCGACAACTATAATATCGATCTTTAACCCCAATTCTGTCAGTTTTCAATTTTCTCTCATACCGCCACCGCCTTTGAGAATTTCTTTCACAGTTTACAAACAAAATGAGAGAAGAAGGAAAGTGGGAGGATTTGGAGTTTGACTGTTTAGTGAATATTGCTGGAAGGTTAGGCATAGAATCTTTACTGCTTGACGTCCCATTTGTGTGCAAGTCATGGTACAAAGCCAGCCACGACCCTTCATGTTGGCAACATATTGATTTTACTGAATTACCCAACATTCGTAGATTCATACATGAATATCATGTGAAGAATTTTTCTATTGCCGGATTGGTCATATTGATTACTGCTCGTGGCCTCAACAAGATCGCTTCTGTTGTTTCACAAACAGATAGGAGGAGCAACAAGATTCTGAAAATTATGGCAGAGAGGTAAACGACTATACAAAATATTATTGCTTTGTTGTAGTTTATATATATATATATATATATATATATGTGATTTTGTGTTTGAGAATGAGTTTGTTGTTGCAGATGTCCTGGGTTGAAATCGTTGTCATTGAAGGGGTATATACTCACTAGAGCCTCTGTTCTCCCTGCGTTGATAGAGAAGTGGAAACTATTGGAGGACTTGACAAGTCGATGTTGTTATCCGTTAGTTTTTTGCCTAAAGTTGTAGCTCAAATCGGACAAAACTGCAGGAATTTTAGTAGTTTAGTTGTTTGGGATTGCAAATATGGGAACGAGATTGCTTTAGCAGTTGTCAATCATCTTTCCAAAATCAAGAAACTGAGTCTAATGAATTGCCATATAGAACAAGAGGATCTGGAAATCAGTGTTATGGTGCAAAGACCTTGCCTTTTTGGATGTCAAAGTGTGCGGTTGCAAAGGTGTCTGGGACCAGAAGAAGATAACAGAAATGCTCCTCTCATATAAAGACACTCAAAGAGCCGACTTAAAGCTCATAGAACCAGCCTGTCTCTAACGAGCTATCATCCGTTTGTGGATTGCATAGTCTCCTTTGTGAGGACTCTGGGATTTCTGTTTCGATTGATGAAGTAATATGATGAACTGCACTCCCTAGAAAAAAACGACAATCAAAATTGACGCATCTTGTTTCCCTCCATATGAAGATTATCCTTAGGTAGTGTTAAAGAGTTTATATCATGAGTTTCATGAACGATGATGTGAGTCAATGTCAGATGGTTATGTTATGTAATGTGGATCCCTTTCAGAATTTGAAAAATTAATTCACCAGTCCCTTAAAGTGCCTGAAGTAATGAAGATTGCTTCTATGAAGTCAGCTGAGTGAATTGGAAGTTTGCTAGAAGACGGGGAAAATGCATGTTATTGGTACCTGCTAATGTTGTGTTTGATTGGTATTATCACTGAAACTAATCATAGTTTTAGACTTTGTTGAGTGATAGTTTGGAAACAACGGCTTCGTTAGTTAGAATAATAACTTGGAAGAGAAGATTTCACAAATACAAAAAGCGGTCTGTTTTTTTCCTCTTGCGATTAAAAAGTTGCTTTTCAACATAATGGACTTTGTATCAGGGCAAAGCAAAGGGAAAGACGAACTAAGTGTTGTTTGATAAAAGGCCTTAGGTGGTACTTAGTGAGTCATTAGTGAGTTTACCGTGCAGTGAATTAAATTCTATCCATGACGTCTTCAGTGAAATGGCTAACTATAATTCCTAGGCCCTTACGTTTTCAAAAATTACAAATTTGGGCTAGTTTTATCACTTATAAACTCATTTTTAAGACGACTACGTCCTTCGTTAACTTTCTCAATGTGTTGTGATAATTGTCCTGATTTCATCAATACGCATCTACAATGTTAAACAGTATGCAAAAACTATAAAGTGGCAATTATGTTTACCAAATGGTCCATATGCCCACATCGATGGAGAAGTCGCTCTCAAACATCACTCCCCAAGTCCACGTCGACACCACGAATCCCATACACAGAGGAAGTCTATATACACACTCATGGGGCCTCGATCTGATCTGCATATACGCACTGAGGACACAGGAGACTGTAATGAAGAGAACGTTCTGCAACGATGAACATAACAAGTCCTTGGGATTGATGCTGTGTTACGAATTACTACTTTTTTCATGGCCATGGCCATATTCCAACTAGTCCATCACCTACACTCGACACCTTGTACCGATCCATCTCGCTGTAACTAGGAAAAGGAAATCAATGGATCAACAATAATAATACTACGGAAAGTTCCAGATTTGAGCAGATAAACATGTAGATTTGCTTTCACAATACGAATATGGTAGAAAAGTGGAACTCACGTAAAAAAAAGACTGCTATATTGGCAAATGTAAAGAGAGCAACTGTATAGATCAACTCCTAATGTAAGAAGTACAGATAGAGAAAAACATAAGGAAAATTTACTGATGAACAATGTGACTACCTAAAACTCGTTTTTAATCTTCACATCTCCATTGGGTAATGAACTTTGTGCTTGAGCAAGCCGTTTCGCCTCCTGCAAAATGCATCAAGATTCTATTAAGACATTCAAAGGAACTTGCATCTAATGATTATACATATGTACTCTTATTCCTCATAAATGCAGGAATCCAACTCATGCTCCATTCATTGGCCAATTGAAACGACAGCCACGTGTTGAAACTTAAATATAACAAATGAACACCAGATACAATAAATTGGCAATATCAAACCGCAAACAGAACCTACTGCTGCATGAAAGCACTTGTAAGTTATCAACTCAAGATTTGGTGGTTTTAAGCAATTGGCTGATAGTAAGTGGTTTCTAATTACCTCCACATTGAAGGAAAATCAGCATCTCAGCTAAAAAGATACTAATTTCAGTCTCTACAAACTGTTTCTGGACAAGAAATACTTCAAAGGCAGTGGCTCTAAAATCTAAACTGTTAACCGTGGTTCCCACTGCTACCTAAATCTAGAACAAAGGCAAACAAACACCAAATGCTCAGGATTCCGGTTAAAACCCGATTCACAGACTACTACAATACAAAGGCCAGATTCAATAAGTGTCCATCATTCAGAAATGCAGTAAACTAAAATATGACCTTGAGCTATCATCGTACGAACATTAGCAGAATATAGACTTGAATCACATTCACAAAAAGAACAGATTGTATGAAAAAAGAACAGTGAAGAGAGCTTACAGCAGCAGATAGTGCTCGTATCTCTCTGTAAGATTCAACTTCATCTGGAAACGCCTGCTCCAATTCCTCCAACAGATGCTTCCGCAAACTCTGCAAAAACAAAGAATCACCCAGTGAACAAAAAAGGAAGTTAACCAAATAAAAAATCAATAAAAATATCAAAAGACAAAACAGGGGATTACCTTGAAAGCATCAGTTTTGCCTTTAGTAACTTGATTTTTGGCTATACAATTATTTAAAACATCGCGAGTGAACTCATCTGGATTCTTCCCATCGTCAATCAAACTAATCACGAACAAACTCTCAGTCACTTTCAAAACTCAATCAATAATTTGAATCTAAAAGACCATTAATGAAAAAAACTCACTTAAGGACCTCCATCGGGACCTGAATGTTACACTTCTCAGATAATTTGACCATATTATCCAACTCCGTAACAAGACCGTTCCTACAAAATCAGATATTAAATCATTCAAACACAATAAATTAATTAATTAAATAATTGACTAGAGATTGAGTGTAATTAGTACAGGCGTTCGAGTAGAGGGCGCTGAGAGGCGGTATTGAAGGAAGAGACGGTTAAGTAAAGCTGGTGGATGAGTCCCAGTGTCTTCTGTATAGAGGTGATGACCTGGTTCAGATTCTGCTTCGATTCGTCCACCGACGTGTCGGTCGCTTGCGACGGCAACATGCCGTTGCCTCCGCTCCCGCCGGTCTGCGACGGATCCATTCAAACCTAGTTTGAATCCACAACGCCTATTGTCTAATGTTAAGGATTGTAATGAATTCGTGAGTGTGTCGTTTGGGAAAGAAAAGGAAGTAGTTGAACGGTCTTGTTTCAACGTTGATGATAGTGAATGAACCTAGGGTAAATTCGGGTCCGTTTATTAGGTAAACCGGCAACCGAACCGAAGTTCGGTTCCCTATTTTAGAAAAGCGATCTGAACGAGATGACTTTTATTAAACCGACCAAACCGATATGTCAATTGATCGGTTCGGTTTGGTCGATATAAGAACAGTAGAAATTTTGATGACTAACTAAAAACCAAGGACAACTCTTGGAACAAACCTAATCCCATCCAATTCTGTCATCAAATTGAAAATATTCAAATGCCAAACATAATTATAACCCAAAATAAAACACAGATTAAGAAACTAGAAAAAGCATAAAAACTATGTAATTTTTTCAACAAAAATTAAATATCTTAGAAAAAAGAAAAATTAACCCCACTAATAATAACAATACAAACAAGAATCTTAAAACCTAGAAAATAGACACCAACGGCACGATAATTGTCGAACAACAATTTTAGTTGCAGAGAAAATGTGTTGCACCTAATCTGCCATGGCTATCGCATGCAAGATTTATGATGTCAAAAATTAATTATCTTTTTAGGGTTGATTATTTAAAGATTTTGGATGGGGATATGATAGATAGCAGTGGATAAAACATCGAAAATGATGAGAGAAAGAAAAGATGATATTTGAAATGAAGAATTAATAAGAGAGAAGAGGACGAGAGAGTTCAGAGGGTTATGGAGAGAAATGAAGAAAGAGCGGCGTGAAAATAAGAAATAGTTTAGGGTTGAGACTATTAGACATGTAAACAAACAACGTGTCATTTTAAGTGGGTGCATATTGGTCATCGGTTAGGTTTGATTCTTTTGGTTTCAAAATTTATAAAATAGAAATTGAACCGAACCTATCGGTTTCTACACTCTCTAATCTATGATCATCCAATCTCTTTCAATTTTGCATTCAGTTCAGTTCAACTCTGTTCGGATTGGTCGGTTTTTTGTGCAGCCCTAATTGAACCATTAACAAGAGTGAACCGAAATCACATTTGATAACCAAACCCTTTTCCGGAACCAAACCCAATGCAAAGCGAGGACACGACTGGACCAATTTAACCTTGGACTGGTAGCTTAGTAGCCCACTCGGCGGAGATACAATACAACCGCCTCTCAGAGCTTGAGCATTTACTAAACGCATTCTCCAGGAAAGGTTACCAATTTAACCTCAAATAACTGGCGGTCGTTCGACGTATCAAACATTGAGCTTTCGATTCTCAGGACACTTTGGACTTTTTCTTTTTTGGTGAATTCGGACATTTGGACTTAATTGTTCTAGAAAGTCAAAATCTTTTTTTTGGTCTACGTAGAAAATCGAAACTTAAATGAACTCATTTTGACATTATTATTTGTATTACTTTGTTCAAGCAAATATATGGAGTTTGGTTTTGGTGTCTCACTTCTTAGTTCTGCATATTATTATTCATATGTATCACAACTCTTGAAGAACATACTGTCTTTCATTCTCGTGAAAAGATGAAAAGCACAAGGATTAAAAAAATCATTTTTATTGAAGTAATAAGAAGGCTGTTGCCACTAGTATCCACCGCCTCAAACTCTGAAAAGGAACACTCAAGTGAGTAAACTGAACCGCAAATATGACAGTAGTCTGTCTCTTTAAAGAGCCCACAAAGGGGGGAAATTATAGAAAATTTCTCTTCAAGAAACTGCAGATTCCTCACTCACACCACTCTCTTAAGCATTTATAGACCCTCATTACTACTCTATACCCACTGAATATTGAGTGGAACTATTGTTTTAGTGAGTGAACCTGTGTCGGCTGGTTTAAAGAGCTTGGAAGGGAGAGAAACATTTTGCCTTCAAGTCTTTTTCCACAAAAAGTTAGCCATGGATATGAAAATATTTGTGGTTTTACAGATTTTCTTGTTCCTGGATTTCTATGTGGGTACGTTCTCTCATTCTTTCTTTCTCTTGTAAACACAACATTTTTCATTCTTCTTCATGGGTTTGGTTTGTTATGTTTATACCTATCTTCCAGGAATGCTATTGTCATTTAAGTTTCTCGAGATCATGCTTTAACTGCATTAAGTTTAGCAGTTTCTTTCATGCCTATCTTCCACGAATGCTATTGTCATTTACTTCTGTTATGAACTTCAATCTTACTTCTTGTCTAAATGAAAATAGGTTGTTTACACTTGTAAACCTAACCATCTTTAACACATGAAGAAGAAAAGGTCAAAACAAATAATTTCTGTGATCACATCAAATGTTACGATTCCACTAATTTACATAGCAAGTTCCAGTTCATCATCAACACCATCTTACAATGTTGCCATGATTAAGAAAGACTATCCACCAGTATCATACCGCGGTACTATGTTTTTGATCCACCGTATGTCTTCCTCACTAAGCCATTCCTCATGGCTACCTCCTTCATTGAAGACTTTCTTTGGTTTTTATGGTGTCTGATAACTTCTCACAAGATCGCCATTGAGTTCAACACAAAGGATATTCTGAATCACCTCAATGATGATAACCAGTGCAGATCTCTTCTATGGACCTTTCTATAATGGTTCGATGACATCACAGTTTGGAGAAGAAAGCTACGGATCACCATTGCCAATGAAGAAGCACTTGGACGTGGTAACCAGTATTCAACAGAGGTTTATATCTTCCATAGACCATACTTTCGTCAAAGTCAAGGTTTTCTCTGGACTTATAACACGTATTACATTTGGGGTATCTTTTACCCTTTTGTCCGAGGAAATCCTCTGATGCGAGAAACATTAGTGGAATATTTATGTTTCATTAATAATTCACCATTACTACCACCAACAATGCTTGCAGGGTTCCAGTCTAGACCCATTGAAGTCAACATTACTCCTATGACTATCACGATGCAATCATCTACCATTGGAGTCTTTGAAAGACCATATGAGCCAGAACTACCAATCCATGATACTACTATGGAAGAATTGGAAAGAGTTGCACCTGTACAACCACCTCCAGGATACAGAGACTACAGAGACCCTCCAAGAAATCTCAGTGATTCCTCA
>CAODLS011553168.1:0-10453 GCA_948243855.1 Flueggea neowawraea
TGAGACATTTGGTTGCACAAGAACAAGTGAATTTGAGTACAAGTTTCACAAGGAGAAGTGAACTTGGAAATGTAATTCCATGCAAGACGTGATCATAAGATTTGTTAATAAAAGCATATAAGGAATAAGTTCCTTAAGACCCGCAGGAACACGAAATGTATAATACCTTAAAACATGATCTTTAAGAAGATCATTGTGGGTAATACACGATCACAAATGTTGAGAGCTGACATTTGTTGTAACACAAATGTTGAGATTTGACATTTGCTATAGTGTTAAGTGTAAAAGCATGTTGGACAGAGAAGTAACCCATTCACACAGGTGTTTACCTTAGTTTTCCTAGTATGTTGAGGAAATAACTAAGATGAGGCTGATTTTGAACATAGAAGAGATCAAGAGCAAGTTCATAATCAAGAAGGCGTCTTGCATTTTATAGTGGTGATTTCATTGTAAATAGACAAGAAAAGTCGTATGAAAAGAGACACAAGCCATAGGAAAAATTCCTTTGTTGATCATAAAATGATCATATGCTAAAATAGAGTGACTTTTAGCATATACTATCTTAAAGTCATAAGTAATCGTGTTAAGGTATGGATTAAGGTTAGATGTCGAGATGCATTGTAAACGAAGTTTCTGTGTGGTGTTGACATTATTGTATAAACATGTAATCCTCCAAGGGAGGGAAAAAAACATAATAACACATGATCATACCATGTGTGCTATATACATGACCATGGAGATGGGAAAAATTTGATAAACGATCTCATTTTTCCTAGTGTGAGACCCTACCCTTAGAACCCTTAACACATTCAAAACGCGTAGTTGAGTTTGACTACTTTAGCTTGCCGTTAATGGTCATGATTGATTCGACCAAGCGTGTCAAGCTGGGCAAGTAAACTTGGCTATGTGAATTGTCTGCTATAAGAGGAGAAGTTTGTTTCTAGACGCATTTGCACGAGTCTCATAAGTTTGCTTAGTCGACTCTTATGTAACGCGTTACATGATGTGTAAATTTTGAGAAAAACTTTCGTGAGATCGAGAAGTTTGAAAGCAACAATTGTGTGGTTACGAACTAGGAGAAGACATATGTTCCAGCAGTTTGTGCTGTTGTTGCATACACTTTGGTAGAATGAAGCTGGTCTTCAAGAGACGCCTTCTAATAGGATTGAGGTATGAGTTGTTATATAACCCTAACAGATGTATATCAATTACGTTCTCATCGTATGTTGGTCGTGCGGTCTATTTTTATGTATGACACGAGATCTTAATCATGATTAATATTAGTTTTATCATGATCCATGATGAGTTGTGGTATTGTTATGTGCGAGTGAAAGATGTTGGAAAAAACGGTCCACCCATGCCCGGTAAACCGAGCCCGGTCAGTCAAGGTGTAAACCAAGACCGTGGACCAAGCTCAATTGAGGAGAAGTAAACTCGGTTAGTTAAAGTATGAACCGGGAGGATGAACCGAGACCAATTGGTAAGCTCAATTGAGTTGTGAATGAAAATGGGTCTGTAAGGCCCACAAGCCTGTTTAAGGCTTATATAAGGAGCCTTGCTCCTTCCATTCTCATAACTTGAACTCCACCACCTCCAAAATTGAGATAGAGAGAGCTCTCCACCGAGAGAGAAAGAGAGGCTAGGCCTCCTAACCCCGAGTACTGCGCATATCACGTGTGACATCTAGACTGTGAAACAACCGGACATTCTCATTGACATCTCAACCGTGGTTTGCTCGATAATTGGTCTTGCTCTGCTGCTAGTTTCTGCTGGAATCGAGGTTAGTAAGTCGAACCTATTTATTATATTGTTCATTAGTTAATCGGTATGCGATTCCTTCATTGGTATCAGAGCCAACACGGGTTTTTCGAATATGTTTCAAAAATATTGTTGGTCTCTGTCTAGGATGCCTACTGTGATTTTTTGGTATTCGACTTTCTGTCTCGAACGTCGTTTTTTGTTCGAATCCGTCCAGAGTCAAATTTTTAAAGTTGGAGTTTCGGAATTCCGACAAAAGATTTGAGATCATCGACCTTAAAAATGTTACCTGCCAAAATTTTGATTCTAAATTCCATCGGGAAGATCTTCAAATCGCCAAAAATCTGATCAAAAAATACTGAGTGAGGATACACATATGAATTTGTTCATCTGATAATAACGGCGACGTGGCGCATTCTGATTCGTCCACACGTGCAACTTAGATCGCGACACTTGGCGGAGAGAGAAATTCGATCAAAGTTGACCAAAACATAGACCAATTATAAAGTGACACACTGACTGATCTTACACGTCATCTCTTATCACTAATGATATGGGGACACGTGGTATACTTGTCACGTATCGTACACGTTATCGTTCCACGTGGCAAATTTAAAACAGTAAAATTCACTAACAATTAATACAAGGTAATTATGGAATAAAATAATAAAAAATTTCTTAATTTTCTAAAATGTCACTGATTTTAAATTAACTAATTTATCTAAAAATATATATATTATGAAATGGAGGGAGTATAACTTATTTTGGTTATTGATATTTCTTTAAAAATTAGAGTGTTAATAATTTTTTAATATGAAATTATTTGAAAATCTTAACAAATGTTAACCGAATTTGACAAGTAAAATTCATTAAGATTAACTTGTTAACAATTCGATTAAATCTTGTTAATTGAAGTAGAATCGATGAACATGCTAATTATTGGTAATTATTTGAGGCATGGCAAGGTTGCTGGGTGAGCGTCAGAAATGGAGTTGACTGGTAGGGGTGTTAATTTGAGTGGAAACTTCTAGGGGGAAATGTGCAACTACCGGTTTCTCTGTGTCAAATATTATTCCTTAAATTCTTCTCCCCTTCCTTCATTCTTTCTTTTTCATCCATTTGTTAGGTTATCTTATCCAATTTTTTTTTATACATTATTTTCCACTGGACATTCAATCCGCAACTTTTGGCGGCAACACTGGAAGCGACTTCAGTCTTAATAGATATATGTGGCCTTTTAGTGTTTGTAAAGACAAATACAAGTTCAATTATTGTTAACAACTATTTTTTTTTATTTATAATTTTGATTCCTATTATAAATTGAATCATTAATTGTGAAGGTGCACAGAGTCTTAGGTCATAAGACAAAGAGAAGGCTATTTTTTGTGACGGAGTTAGAAATTAAAAAAAGTGAAGTCAATATTATTAATAGATGGATGACGATGTGTAACTATTGATATAAAACTTTTTTAATTTTAAAAGTGTTGCATATTTTTGTGGGCACGTAATTACGATTCCCAATGTAAAAATAATGTTCACACTTGAAAAATTATGTATTTTGTTATTAAATTTGAGCCTTTTTCTTTATGTTTCTCTTTTGCTCTTTCAAAATAAGGGTGCCATTTAAGTTTATTTTTATCAAATTTAGAAAAGATGTTCATAAAATCAATGTAATATATAAAAATAAAATACAATTTTATAAAAAATTGATATTTGATATCTTATAACTTTGATATGTGATATTCTAATTGGATGACATATATCACTTTTTATTAAGATATTCAATATATTGATCAATATTTATTTTTTGTTAAGAAAATAAACAAATATGAAAATAAATTTTATAAAAATTTTAGAGTGTATATATATATATAAAGATTTTTTTTTGCAATTATATGTTATTTATATTCATAATTTTTATATTTTTTTTAATTTGAGATAAATTTTTATTATAATCTCTAATATTTATAAGAAAATAAAAATAGATTCATAATATTTCAAAAACATCCGGCGGTAAAACTAATTTTACTAAATTGATAATATTTGCATTGTTGATTGCATAGCATATAAAAATGATAAGAAAATCAGAATAATAATAAAATATTTTGTAAAATTCTATTTAATTTACAAATTTTTTATTAATGTTTATTTATTCAAAATAAATTTAAATTTACGTAAAAGGCTGATTGAGAATACCAATAATTTAGTTGTAAATTTTTATTGAGAAATTGTCTAATTCTCATCCACTTTCTTCCCTTTTTTTTTCTTCATAAGTCGCAAAAATAACAGTCCAGAAAATCAGAAGCTGGACTTTTAAATCATATATTTTTTGTTTCATACATTCTTTTTCCAGGTTAGGTAATATTTCACGTGTACGGCTCCACCATCCCATGTAATCCTATTAAATAATCATCCAATGTGAAAAGACAAAATAAAAAATCTTAAACTAATTTGGATTAATTAAATATCTAAAAATATTTGAAAATTAGGAAAGATAGATTCTCGGATTTTAGAGGGAACCACATATGGAAAATAAACGTGTATGATTAGTTGACTATATATATATATATAGTAATTCTTACGCACTGTAATTTGTTTGGATTTCATATATTTGGAAGAACCTTTTGCTTTATTGATTTTTTATGGCACCGCATTTTGCACGTTTAAGCATAACTACACAACAAAAAATAACACATATTTGTTAATTGGTTAAGATATCATACAAAAACTTTTGAGTATTTTCTTCACAAAAAAAAGGTTTTAGTTTTCATTCTGCATAAAATCTTTTTGTCGATCGTCGATCTCTCAAGCTTCAATTACGCGGTACGGGAAAAGTGTCGTTTGAATGGTACCATTGATTCTCAAACATCAATAGTTTTCACTTATAAAACTTAAACATGTTGGCCCAAATAGCAATGGGGTGAATTGGTTTTTCAAAATTAAAAAAACAGATTAATAAAATATTAGCAAAACCAAAAATGATTAAGCAAGGTAACAATATAAGAACAAATAATAAAGTGAGAGAGTTTAGGGAAAGAGAGGAATTGAACCCAAGATGTGGAGGTGGAAATTTGTTCTTTTGATTTTGCTAAATTAAAAACACTTGAAAACAATGTTTATAGCAAAGGTGTATGTATGTATGCAAATGTTAATCAAAATAATTAAAGATAACAATAAGAGAGAGAAGAGATCAAACACAAGTGATTTATAGTTCAACCAAACCGTGTCTACGTCCATTACTTAAATTTCTCATTTAGGATTTTTTCATTTTACTATTTACAGCCTTCATAACTTCAAAGATGTCAAGAGACCTTAAACTCTATAAGATTACAGAAATGTGTATTCAATACTCTCTCAAAGAGATTTGCAAATCTAAACTTAATGAGAGAAACTAGTCCAACATAAGTATTTTGGCAAGAATAACTCTTATAATGAAATAAACAAATGTAGATTAATACTTCATATTTCCTTAAGTTTCTTGAGGCCTATTTATAGCAAAAAATGTCTTCAAGAAAAAGTTTGGAGCCGTTAAAGTAGCATAAAGATCCGTCGGAGATCAATCACGAAAGTATGTTAAAGTTGTCAATCTTCATTATTTGACTACCAATTAAATGTGATAACACAAGTGCTATAAATCTCATCATTCAACATTCAAAAACTAAACACATTGACATAATGAAGATTGACAACTTAATCACCAGTCGTAACTATTCCTACTGGACGTGACCATGCATGCTACTCTCAGATGTGAAATGTTCGATATAGCTATAGCTGAACCCTATAAGGTGGACGAGTTTCATCAACGCAACACCCACTTAAGGTCAGATCGATCAATGGGTTATCCACCAAATTCTAATGCTTGACCTGACTCAGTGTCGTGATATTATAAATTTCTAGCAATGTCGTTCTTCCTAGAGCTCGAACCAAGACCAAGCGAACTTAAAAGTTGCTCCCTATCCGTTGGACTATCCCCTGGTGGGTCTTTCTTGATGATTGATAATATTGATGAATTATATTTTGATAATACCTTTACATCATATTCATGTTTATCTTTAAATAGGTGGAGTAAATTCACATACTTCTAATCTTTTTTTATTGATGTCAAAAATATTTTTGGAACAGTTTTATAAACTTTGTACAAAAAAGATCAAAAAAAAATTACTTCAAGTGAAAGCATTACACAAGAATAAAAAAAAAATCTAAATCAAGATATAATGTAGAATAATTTTAAAATTAAGCAAAGAGAGTTTTGTCGACAAGATAAGTTTGAATCCAAATTAATCATATTCGTGCATATAAAAGAGGAAAAAAAAAAGGTGTGAGCGTGACATGTTCTTAACATGTGGAAGAGGAAGCTTTCACACGTGATCTATACTAAAAGAGGAGAGAAAGAAGTCATAGTCTAATCCGTTGATTTCCCGGTTCGGTTCTGAAAGCATTAAAGATAGAGAGCCCCATCATGCTGGTAACTCTTTCTCCTTTTTCTGTAAATGTCAAAAACCATTTTTCTTATAGAAATTGTTATATTATTAGTTATTTTACTAGGATACATACATACAAAAATCCCACCACATTAGTCCCTGACAGCAATCAACATATTTGTATGTACTTCATATTCTTTGATTTTCCTTCTTGGCATATCTTTGTATTGGTTAAGTTTTTCAGAATTCAGATAAAAATCGTGTCTTTTTAGCTTCTGAAGTCAAACTGATATAACTTTGTAACTACTAAATCTGAACAATTAGACTCTTGCAATCTACTTGTAAAGGAAGGATCTTGTTTTCCAAATTCAGGTAACATGGCAGGTGAAGAAGAGAGGGAGCAGAAGATGAATGAGAGTGAGAATCATGATGATGGTGATGAATTTGATGAGCGAGACGTTGAAAGTGATGGGTTGTTGGATGGGAATGGGAAGGAGATTGAAGCATATGATCGTGATTATAGTCGACCACTTTTGGTCAAGAGAATCAATACTACTTCTCAGATTGCCATTGTTGGTGCCAATGTTTCTCCCATTGAAAGCCTTGATTATGAGTATGTTAAGTTTGTTTCACCTTCAATACATGAAAGAGTCCGGAACTATAAAGTTGTTTTCGTTTTTTTAAATTTTTTTTAATTTTGAGTGTGTTGGGACTAGTGGGTAGCTCTCTGATGCTCTATCAATGTTCAAAGTCGTCTTCTTTTCTTTGGTTCAATTAGGCTGCAGCTTGAGAAACAAAGGGGCAGGGATTTGGAGACCCTGATATCAGTTTTGACGATTATTTTGACCATTAAAGTCTTGATCTTTGTGTAAAGATACTTGCTTTTTGCGTTTTTACTGCATTTGACATTAGGATCTTGTCTTTGTATTTGGACTTACTTCCAGTTTGAATCCATGTTTCTGCAATTATCTTCATGCTTGTTAATTTTGTTTACTGGCATATATCCAGGGAAATAATAATTAGTTCCTTGGAATCATGAAGATATGATATGAATAGGTCTAGTTTGAAAAATCACGACTTTAAACAGATTTGTTCAATTATTTGGTCCTTGATTTAAAAATTTGGGTTCTGCGGATTATTCAATTGTCTTGATGGTTCGGTGTCATTGAGAAATTTGGAATCATGGTTATTAGAAACTTTCAGATCATTATTTTTATTTTCTTAAAATGGGATGAATAATCACTTTGGTAACTTGTTGAGAAAATGATGTTATTGCTACTGAATCTTTCATGTCCCTGTCAATTTATGATGACAGTTCGATAGTCAGTTGAGATCCGGCTAATTTGTTTGTTATGTTTCAGGATTATCGAAAATGATTTGTTTAAACAGGATTGGAGGTCAAGAAAGAGAATTCAAATATTTCAGTATATCATACTGAAGTGGGGATTTGCCTTTTTTGTCGGCGCATTTACTGGATTAGTTGGCTTCTTCAATAATATTGCAGTTGAAAATATTACTGGTTACAAGTTATGGGTGGTTAATTATCTAATGAAAGAGCAGCAGTAAGTTCATCCATCCACAACTAGTATTTGTTACATTTATTGATAATTAGTGGAATGCTTTGCAGTGAAAACATCTTTAATTCTGCAAATTTTGTTCGTTCTTCTTTGACCTCTGTTCTACTTTTTGTCCTGTGTAATTCATTTCAATTTATTAGGCATGTTTGCTTAGCGTAACCTTATGTTAATCAAATTTATTTCAATGATTCGAGATCACATCTAAATTTACTAGGAGTTCTGTAAAATAACAGTAACGTGATCATGGTTCCAGTGCAGATATTTCAGGGCTTTCGCAGTGTTTGCTGGTTGTAACATAGTCTTGGCTGTAGCTGCAGCATCTTTATGCGCCTTCATTGCTCCTGCAGCTGCAGGTTCTGGTATTCCTGAGGTGAAAGCATATCTTAATGGAATTGATGCTCATTCAATTTTGGCTCCAGGTACCCTCTTTGTAAAGGTAAATACTTTCTTTGCTGTTGTTCATATGGTTCTGCACGCACAGAGAGAACATAACACAATTGTTTATAAGATTCAAAAAGAAGTCAATGTATTTTTTCAATAGATTCGTGCATTAATTGACATAGTTTTGAGAGCTCAACAAAACAAACTTACAAGGGCTTTAGAAAACTTAGTCTATGTGCTGTTAAAGGAAAGATATTATGTTGGAAATTTTTGGATTATCTTTCATTTTTTGGACAAACTATTTTCATCTCTTATTTTGTTCCCCCACCTTTTTGAGGTTTAATAGGCAATTTTTGACGCTTGTGTATTCTACATTGCCAGATCTTTGGTTCGGTTCTTGGTGTTTCTGCTGGATTGGTTATTGGTAAAGAAGGTCCTATGGTTCATACCGGCGCATGCATAGCCAATTTACTTGGACAAGGGGGTTCACGCAAGTACCATCTAACTTGGAAAGGGCTAAGATACTTCAAAAATGATCGTGACAGACGAGACTTGATAACTTGTGGAGCTGCTGCAGGTGTGGCTGCAGCTTTTCGTGCTCCAGTTGGTGGCGTTCTCTTTGCTCTTGAAGAAGCCGCTTCATGGTACTTTCTATCTGCCTTAGTTATGATGCACAACCAGACATTCAATTTTTTTTTTTTAAGTTTGTGTTTATGAACGGAATATTAAAACTGCATATTCACTGTTCCAGCATATCACGCTACAAAAAAAGTAAAAATATGTGCCAATCTTTCTACTTTTCACTATACAATCTACTTTCACCATCTTCTTTTGCAATCTACCATAGACAAACACGTGTTATAATGAAGTTTTGATCTCAGACAAATCGGACTTTCTTAACAAATCCTTTTTCTTACAAACTGGTAATTTCTTTTGGCATGATTCAGGTGGCGAAGTTCTCTTCTTTGGAGAACTTTTTTCACAACAGCTATTGTTGCCATAGTTTTGAGAGCATTTATACAATTTTGCTCTACTGGAAAATGCGGGCTATTTGGGCTAGGAGGTCTGATAATGTATGATATCAGTCAATCTGAGACAACATATAGTGGTGGAGATGTATTAGCAGTAATAATCCTTGGAGTCTTTGGGGGACTTTTAGGTAGCCTATATAATTATCTTCTCGACAAGGTCCTGAGAACTTACAGCATTATTAACGAGTAAGTTTGATTTTCTTCTCTTCTTTCCTCTCAGCAACACTAAACATGATGTATGGAGATGTTATTTTTACGAACTAACACATTAGAGAATCTCTGAACTATTAATGATTTTAGCGTTAAGTTCCTCAAATAATTGTCATACACTTGTAACTCTGGTTATATTTTAATTCTGGTTATAGTAAGTACTTGAACCATAGATGACTTTGGCTTTAAATCTCTGAACCATTAGTCTTAAACCCCTTCTATGATCAGACTTTCATTTTTTCATAAGAGTCACAGGGACTGGAGACAAAAAAAATTATTTTTTTATGAAATACTAATAAACCACTATTAGTTGAGGGATTTAAAATTGTTAGTGATTCAGACTATCTAACTTGGTAGGCTTATTAGCATTGTTCATGTTCTGATGAGTATCTTTGGTGATGGCACTCGGTTATTTATAGTCTTAACTTTGGAATTTTGATGTTGAATGTTATCCTGTTGCCACAGAAAAGGTGCTGCTTTCAAACTCTTGCTTGCTGTTACCATTGTTTTACTGACAACATGTTGCGCTTTCGGCATACCATGGTTCGCAAAGTGCATCCCTTGTCCTACTGACATAACGGTTGCTTGCCCCTCTATTGGTGTGTCTGGAAACTACAGACGCTTCCAGTGCTCGCCAGGTTACTACAATGACCTTGCCTCCCTATTTCTGACCACTAACGATGATGCTATTCGCAATCTATTTAGTTCCAGTTATGAGAAAGAATTTCATATTTCCACTCTGCTGGTCTTTTTTGTTGCAATCTATTTTCTTGGTATAATAACTTATGGGATTGCCATCCCCGCTGGACTCTTCATCCCCGTTATACTTGCTGGATCTTGTTATGGCCGTATTGTTGGAAGAATGTTCAAACCCATCTCGGAACTTGACACTGGCCTTTTTGCTCTCCTTGGAGCAGCCTCCTTCCTTGGAGGTACAATGAGAATGACTGTTTCTTTGTGTGTCATACTGCTTGAGCTCACAAATGATCTGTTGTTGCTTCCCCTTGTGATGATAGTTCTCCTCATCTCAAAAACTGTGGCTGATAACTTTAACAAGGGTGTCTACGACCAAATT
>CAODLS011553176.1:0-10974 GCA_948243855.1 Flueggea neowawraea
TTTTTTTATGCTTTTTAGTTCTTTAATTGATGCTTGGGTTGATTTAATGACTTGTTTTGTGTGACTATGATTGGCCACAATAAGTTGTAGTTTAATAAGTCTAGTTAATTGATCGAGAGACAAAGGCGAAATGGGGTCTACAACCATTAAACTTACATAATTTAAGATAGAGATGTTCTATGCATATGAGGTGTTTAATGAAATTTTCTATAGACCTAATGAGTATAGTTTAATTAGGTGAGACCGAGATGATCCTCCTAATAAATATAAACATAGCTTAAATGACCACAAAAGTGGCTTTAAGGGAGTAAAGCGTAGAGAACACTCATACCGCAAAAACTCATTTCTTTGATGTAGTGAAAATGAGTTTTTGCTTGCATCTCAATAATCCAAACACCTTTGTTTACTTTGTTATTTCTTTTTATATTTTTCGAATCAAACTTTTTACAACTCAAAGTCCCAGATTTTATCACTTTCTTTTATTTTTCGATCATTAACTAGTGCACATTCCTTATGGATTTGACACCCAAGGAATATTCTAAGAATTTTATTCCTATATGGACTATCGTGCACTTGCGATAAAGTCTGATCACAGAGCAAGTCGCAAGTTACAGGGAGAGAGCGATCGGGTTCTCAAGAAGGTCCAGGAAGACATTGATGTCTTCGATAGTATGTTGGAAATTTAGTGCAAGAGTTAGTTTTTCCTCCTTTCGGTCGACTTTATGAATTTTCTGCATTTTTCTTTGAACATGTAAATGACTTTGAGTGAATTTTGTCAGCTGCAATTTTTCTTTTTCCTGAGCTCAAATTTTAATAATTTTTGGACTTCTTTGCTGCAGTTTCTTCAAGTTTTCTAGATTTTTATGACTACTTTTGTTAGTCCATGATTTTGTGATAAAAAAAACTATCAATTTTCCAACTGCATAAACATCAATTTTCTCATCAAAACATTGTGTCTCTATACATTCCAGGTCAAGATATCCCATTGTTCCAGTGATTGGTTCATCCTCCATTTGAAACTCGTCATCTGGAATGGCTATGGAGAATGAGAAATCAGATAGCTTGGCAGCATTGTTTTCCTCCAGGAAAATGTTTGCGGGATTAATATCTCTGTGAATAATTGGCTTGGGAAATGCATTATGCAAGTAGGCAACTGCATTACACAACTCCACAGCAATCTTTAACCTACTTTTCCATGGAAAAGGCTGATCAACGTACTTACTATTGAAAAGGCGATCTTGAAGAGTTCCATGCTCTGCGTATTCAAAAACCAGAATTGGGAATTCCGTCTCTAAGCAGCATCATAACAACTTTACTACATTACAGATGAAAACACAGAGTCCTTGAAAGTATCGCCAAAGTTAGAAAATAGTACTTTTTAACCATTACCAAACGGTCTTGAAACAAACCCACAACAATTTACAGTGGGATATGATTGAATGTTCCAGTTTAATGTTGCAAGTTAAATTAAATAATTGTTTGAGAGATTTATGGTGATTTTTTTCTGCTTATCTTATGTTTATTTTGGTAGTATAGAACTTCAGTTTGGATTTTTACTTGTAAGTTTTGACGAATACTTATTATGTTGAATGAATGGGTTTGTTTATGCTCTTTAGTTCTTTAATTGATGCTTGGGTTGATTTAATGACTTGTTTTGTGTGACTATGATTGGCCACAATAAGTTGTAGTTTTAATAAGTCTAGTTGATTGATCGAGAGACAAATGTGATATGGGGTCTACAACCATTAAACTTACATAATTTAAGATAGAGATATTTTATGCATATGAGGTGTTTAATGAAATTTCCTATAGACCTGATGAACATAGTTTAATTAGGTGAGGCCGAAAGGACCTTTTTAATAAATATAAGCATAACTTAAATGAACTCAAAAGTGGTTTTAAGGGAGTAAAGCGGAGAGAACACTCATACCGCAAAAACCCATTTCTTTGATGTAGTGAAAATGAGTTTTTGCTTGCATCTCAATAATCCAAACACCTTTATTTACTCTGTTATTTCTTTTTATATTTTTTGAATCAAACGTTTTACAACTCAAAGTCTCAGATTTATCACTTTCTTTTACTTTTTGATCATTAACTAGTGCACATTTTTTTATGGATTTGACAACCAAGGAATATTCTAAGGATTTTATTACTATATCAACTATCGTGCACTTGCGATAAAGTCCGATCAAGGAGCAAGTCCCAAGTTAAGGGAGAGAGCGATTGGGTTCTCAAGAAGGTCTAGGAAGACATTGATGTCTTCGATAGTATGCAGAGTTAGTTTAAATTTTATTTTTTTATTGAAGTTTATTAGTGTAAAGAATGTTGGAAATTTAGTGCAAGAGTTAGTTTTTCCTCTTTTCGATCGACTTTATGAATTTTCTGCATTTTTCTTTGAACATGTAAATGACTTTGGGTGAATTTTGCCAGCTGCAATTTTTCTTTTTCTTGAGCTCAAATTTTAACAATTTTTGGACTTCTTGGCTGCAGTTTCTTCAAGTTTTCTAGATTTTTATGACTACTTTTGTTAGTCCATGATTTTGTGATAAAAAAAACTATCAATTTTCCAACTGCATAAACATCAATTTTCTCATCAAAACATTGTGTCTCTATACATTTCGGGTCAAGATATCCCATTGTTCCAGTGATCGGTTCATCCTCCATTTGAAACTCGTCATCTGGAATGGCTATGGAGAATGAGAAATCAGATAGCTTGGCGGCATTGTTTTCGTCCAGGAAAATGTTTGCGGGTTTAATATCTCTGTGAATAATTGGCTTGGGAAATGCATTATGCAAGTAGGCAACTGCATTACGCAACTCCACAGCAATCTTTAACCTACTTTTCCATGGCAAAGGCTGATCAACGTACTTACTATTGAAAAGGTGATCCTGAAGAGTTCCATGCTCTGCGTATTCAAAAACCAGAATTGAGAATTTCGTCTCTACGCAGCATCCCAACAACTTTACTACATTACAGATGAAAACACAGCATCCTTGAAAGTATCGCCAAAGTTAGAAAAAATAGTACTTTTTAACCATTACCAAACGGTCTCGAAACAAACCCATAACAATTTACGGTGGGATATGATTGAGTGTTCCAGTTTAATGTTGCAGTTTAAATTAAATAATTGTTTGAGAGATTTATGGGATGTACACTTCTAATCATGTTGGAGCTTTTTTATTTTTCAACATTCATATTTTTTAATATAGTATAATATAATAAAGTTCGCTAAATCTAAAAATTGTGCATATTAATTGGTATCATTATTCAATTGTGCATCTTATATGTGTTTTGACTTACACTTGTTGTAGCAAATATATATATATATATATATATATATATATATATATATATATGTTTGGGTTTTTAATGAGGGTATATTCATCTTTTTCTATTGCCTACCCATAGTAGTAACCTTGATTTTAAAACTCCACAAAAAAAGTTGTCACCCATAAGGATCCTATCTGACACGAATGAATTCATATTAGTTAGAATACCGGATTTTCTTTAAAAAAAGGTTAAGTCATTTGTGGTCCCTATGTAATATTGAAATCTACTTTCGCGTCCTTAACGTTTCAAAAAGTTTCTCTCCGCTATCCGAGATTTTTTAAAATAGTGAGTTGTTAGTCCTTATCCATTAAATCTAACATATTTTGATAAAAAATCTATTTTACCCTCCTCTCTTCTCACTCAATCATTTCTCAACACAATCTTTTTCATTTATCTTTCTTAAAAAGTCTCGCCCAAATAAATAATACACTTCATTCATCCCAAATTGCAAGTTTAAAATAATTTTTAAAAATTAATTTGAATCTAATTCACTTTGTAAATAAAAAATTAAACAAATTTTACTAAATTACACCTTATCCAAATACACACACACTCCAAACCAACCAAAACACACACTTTAAACCAACCAAACCAAACCCAATGTTTTAAACCAATAATTTGTCAATAATTTTTGTATTTAATTTTGAGGGAATGGTAGGGAGGGCAAGAGAGAGAAGTGAAGAGAGCTAGAGAGAGATAGAGGCTTGATTGAAGAAGAAGAAGAAGAAGAAGAAGAAGAAGAAGAAGAAGAAGAAGAAGAAATAGTGTTCAATTGGTTTTTTTTTTATTTAGATGTGTTTGGTTAGGTTTTTAAGAGTCAAGTTTATTTGAGTTTTGAGATTGTGATTTTAAGAGATAAATCAGTAATAAAATTTACTTTATTTTGAATTTCATGTCACATTAACAAAACTAATGGAATTTTTAAGGTTAGACTAACAACTCATTATTTTAGATTACATCAGGGAGTAGAGAAGAGTTTTTTTGAAACATTAGAGACCGAAAAGAATATTTCAATATTACGGCAAAAGAGTTAACCAAAAAAAAAAGAGTAGGAATAAATTGCTAATTAGTACGATTTATAGTTTCGCCAATTTTAGTGATATCATAGAGTCCGCCAATAACATAAGCATATCGTCCGACAATGCACACAAAAATGTCATGACAAAATATAACTATAAATTTATAATAAAATTAGTCATAATATATATGATGTATGGTTAGAAATAATAATGTAAGTTAGACATGGCCATTTCTGAACCGAATCGGTGGTTTAATTCGGAATCGAACCAGCCAAAATGAAATTGGAATCGAACACCCTTGAAGCCGGCTATGACCAGTCCGGTTCGGATTCAACTTTTTCAAAAACCTTAGAACTGATAGTTAACTGCATGTTCGAATTATTTGGTTTAACCATCGGTTAACCAATGGTTCATAGAAAAATCCAACCAAACCCCTTTTTTATTTTTTTCCTTTTATTTTCATTTTAAAAAATTAATTACTTGTATTATTTAATTGTATTAATTATTTTTTAACTAAATTATTAATTTTTATATATTTCTTAAATTTTTATTTGTATTTATCTATTTAAAATTAAGTAGACAAAATTTATATACATTTTACAATTTGAAAACCGAAACTAAACTGAATTGAACCGAACCCAAACCAATATTGTTGGTAGCATTACTTTATTAATTTATATTCTAAGAAATTCAGTGGAACCATTTAAACCGTCGAACCGAAACCATAAACCAAACTGGTCAAACTAGAATCGAAACTGCCCACAACCGACCTTGAGTGATCCGGTTCAAGTTCAACCATTTTAATAAACCAAAATTGGCAATTCCGAACCGTGGTCACGCCTACTTTTAAATAGTAAAACAGTTAGTATAAAACTAAAGCAGCATAACAATATATTAAAATATAAATTTCTCTTAGCTCATTGACTTTAATTTGCAAAATCCAATTCGAAACGTTAACCCCATAATTAGCCTAATTTGTAATAGCCACTCTAATATTTTTGGTCGCTTAATCTTTTTTACGTGATAAAAATAATTAATATATTTGGATAGCTATTTTTTTGTATTTAGATAGCCATTTTTTGGCCTTTTTTTTAAATTATAAGGTGTAGACTATTTTTGTGGACAGAGGATATTTTTTGACTATTTTTTAGACAGTATTAAGGGGTATTATTGACTATATAATTTTTGCTTTTCAACATTCATACTTATATATATATATATATATATATATATAGTCCTCCAACATAAAAGGTGCTAACGTATAGTTTCGTCCCTTAAAAGTTTCCATTACCAATCTCTCCATATTATATATAAAAGCACGGATGTTGAAATTTGGAAAAGAAAAAGTATAATGCCCTTGATTAAAATGTAAATTTTTAATGAAATAATTTGTAAATTACGGTTTGTTAGAGAGTATATTAGAAGGTCTTTTGCATTCTAGGAATCGAACTCTCCTGTCCAATTCTAGCACCAATCTTAATGTTCGGCAACAACTAATAAAATCCTAATTTAGAAATCCAATTGTTTTCTACAATTCTAGCAACAACAATTTAATATTCGGAAACAACAAAATTCATGTGTATAGTATCATAATAATAAAACTTTTTTTTCCATTGACAAAAAAAGTAATATTAGAACTTTGTTTTGACTATAAAAAAAATATGTTTATGTATCATAGTGAATGTTGTTAATGACAAATTAACATTATCAAGAGTGTTTAACGACTCAACACAATCCTCAATAATTAAACGGCCGGCAAACTTTCTTGCTGATACAGTTCACTGAGTTGTCTTATAACTTCAACGATTGCTGGCCTCTCTTCCACATCAGAAAGACATCTAAGTGCAATTGCTGCAAATTTTTTCAACTGGCAATGTCTTCCAGGTCTCGATCCTTCTTCCCAGATCGCCGGACCTACAATCTTATCTAACAGATCTTCGCGTTCATGTTGCCCGACAAAATCTACCAGAAGCACGTCCTTGTCCATAGCTAATCGGGCAAGATCGAAAGCTCTTTGCCCAGTTAATAGCTGAACTATGACCACACCAACACAATAAACATCAATCTTCTCGTTGAAACGACATGACACCGTGTATTCAGGAGCAACATATCCAATTGTTCCTCTTACCATGTCCTCTGCCTCAACCTCACCGTCAGGAATTGCTATGGACAGAGAGAAACCAAATAGTTTGACAGAGTTGTGTCTGTCAAGTAAGATGACCGTGGTTTTGATGTCTCTGTGGATAATGGGATTGGGGAAGTTGTTATGTAAATACGCAACTGCATCACATAACTCCATCGCGATCTTTACCCTGCATTTCCATGGTAAAGACGAGCGCAAGATGTTGTCAGCAAGAGCTCCATTCTCTGCATATTCAAAAACCAGAATCGGTAGTTGGTCTCTAAACAACAACCCAATAACTTGAGTACATTGCTATGAGAACTAAACACAGACGAGAACACAATCTCCTCAGTCGGGTCCAAATCAAAGAACCCGTCCTTATCTTTAAATTTCTTAACAATAATGGTGCAGTTTGGCAGGACACCCTTGTATAAATTATAGTCTCTGTCCTTCAGTATAATGTGTTGCTCACTGTAATTATTTGTTGCCTTCTTAAGTTCTTTTGCGGAGAATATGTGAATTGGATTAAAGTTGTCATCACAAGTGGAAATTAGTTTCTTGAATAGCTTCCTTGAGTTTTTGGAGAAAGTTTTTGAACCTCGTTTTCCCCTCAATAGAGCAATCAGGTCACTGTTATTCACAAAAAAGAGCCACAATTACAGCAGAATAAAGATTGACTTTCATTTAATCTAATATTGACAAAACTGAATTTTTCAAAACAACAAACTTGAAAGAGGTAATAATATTCATCAATTAGGAAATTCCACATGGTTGATTTTTTTTCTAGTAGATCATTCTTCACATGTATGCAACAGTAAGAAAAGAGAGAGAGAGAACCTGAAGATGGTGAATCTCATGTTGATGTTTGAGTTCTGATGTAGGAACAGCTTCTCTGGAAACTTTTTTCTAGTAGATCATTCTTCACATGTATGCAACAATAAGAAAAGAGAGAGAGAGAACCTGAAGTGAAGATGGTGAATATCATGTTGATGTTTGAGTTCTGATGTAGGAACAGCTTCTCTGGAAACAGAGGTCTGGAGACGATTCACAACAATGGAAAGTTGACTTTCAAGAAATCTTTCAGTGCGGTCAAAATGTCAAATAAAGGAAACAAGAAGGAACCACGCGATCTTCCTCAACTTGGCTTTGCTTTCATACTCCCATGTTTCTCCTTTGACCTTTCTAAAAAAGTATACCGATCTGTCCTCAAATAAAAAAGATGTTAATGCGTAGTCCTTGAAATGAAATACAACTTTTTTCATACCTTAAAATTTTATAGTATTCGTCACCAATTATTTAGTAAAAAAATTATAAGAGAGTTTATCTCACATCACTAAGACACCAAAGGGCAATAGCAGACAACGTCTGCAACTGATAATCTCTCAGGCCATATATATAAAGAATAAACATTAGCAACTGCTTGATCAGATAATTTCACCCAGAAAAAAGTAAAAGAGAGTACATTTTACTTGATTAGCATCAACAATTGTAATCTGGAGTATGGCATATATACATCATCAACCATAAGGTTAAGTTTATAACTCATGTTGTAACAAAAAAAAATGCATCTCAAATGATTAGAGAACTAATCAGTTGAAATTAGAGACTGATATATCTCATTGAGTTCTCTTGCCACTTCAATAATGGTTGGCCTCTTTTCCACATCACAAAGACACCAAAGCGCAATTGCAGCAAAAGCCTGCAAGTGATGATCTCTCTCAGGCCATGCTCGTTCTTCCATTATTGTGGCTTCCACAATCTCATTAACCTTATTCTCCTCAATCTGTTGCTTAACATATTCTACCAGAATCATGTCCTCTTCGTTTGCTAAAAAGGCAAGATCAAACACTCTTTTTCCTGTTAATAGCTCAAGCATAATCACACCGACATTAAAAACATCAATCTTTTCATCAAAACTGCCTGTTCCCAAATATTCAGGAGCAAGGTATCCGAGCGTTCCTCTAACTCGATCCTCAACCTGAAATTCACCATCAGGAATGGCCACATACAAAGAAAAATCAAATAACTTGACAGCATTGTGTCCATCGAGTAAGATGGTTTGGAGTTTGACACCTCTGTGAATAATGGGATTCCTGAACTCATTGTGTAAATACGTAATTGCATCACATAACTCCACAGCAATCTTTACCCTACATTCCATGGTAAAAGCTGACGATATTGGGCTGAATCCCAACCTAAAATGTCATCAGCAAAATGTCATCAGCAAGAGTTTTATCTGCACATTCAAAAACTAGGATTGGGTATTTGGTGTCTAAACAACAACCCAACAACTTCAGAACATTTTTATTAGAACTAAGACTTGACGAGAACATAACATCCTTAACTGCAAAATCCCAAAAACTGTCAGCAACACGACTAAACTTTTTAACGCTAATTGCACCTTTTTGTAGAAAACCCCTATACAGTTTATAGCCTCCATCATCCACTATAATTTGTCCTTCATCATAGTCATTAGTTGCAATCTGAAGCTCCTCTGCTGAGAATATATGGATAGGGTTTATGTTTCCAATTCCAACCGAAGCAGAAATTAGCTCTGCAAATAACTTATTAGCATTTCTTGAAAAAAAATCTGAATCACTTTTTCTTTCTCTTCCCCTCAGGAATTTGATCATGTTGCTGTTCTGCCAAAACTATTCATCAATACAAAGTGCCCATTGAACAAAGCTTATATAGTGATTTTTACTTAAATTAGTCATTAAGCAACCCTTGATCAATTAAACTTAAGATCTCTACTCAAACGATTGATTAAATGAGAGATTGAGAGTTCAAAATGCAATACAAGTATCATAGTGTAATCAAGTTATTGAAAGACAAGTTTTTGCTTTTCTTTTTTTGATAAGTCATTTTATTCGTACTCATTGAGGATCGAACCCACGATCCTCAACACTGGAGAATTGAGTCTAGCACGAATTAGCTATAAGCCCATTGGTAGATCCTCCTTTAGGTAAGGTCAACTAATATTAATCAACTTAAAACAGTAAAACAAACAAGGATTGAAGTTTTTGGAAGAGAAAGTAACAGTAACAAGAACAAGGAAGATGATGAACCATTCAAATTGAATATGACTCGTACCATATTAACAAAGACTTGGGATATAAACACAAAGTTATTCATATAAAAGAGATTTAACTATGCGAGAGTTCCTGAAGATAACCATGAGTCCCATGGTGGTAATGGTGGCCGAGTTCTGATCTGAAATCCAAGAAACAGAGGGGATCTTCAGAGCAAGAATGTTTTTGACTTGGGCTGCGTCCGACTCTTTGTTTTATGTTCATGTGTCTTCCCATTTTCAATCAAGACCCTGTAGTTAATATCAACTTTTCCTTTAGCCCCTTTTCTTTTGTTTTTTCAAAATTCTATTTCAATCAGAACTTCTTGACAATTTTAATTGTTTTTTTTAACATTTCATTTTTACTAGTAAATTCTACACGCACATTGCACATGTAGTTTTTGTTATTTTAACTTGAAATAATAAAATAAAATTTCATTGATTATTAAATATAAGAATTATTCATTATAGTAAAATGACACAACAGATAATAAATAATATAAAGGATAAGCATGTTTAAATTTTAGAAGTCAAAACAAAAATAAGCAATCCAATTTCTTGGTTTTTTCTTTAAAAAATTTATTTGTATATTGTTCTAAGCTTCATCCATTTGTTGTTGGCCCTTTTTTTCCTTTTCTTTTGCGATTCATTATCTTTCCGCCAGTTGTATGCTCCACATTTAACTTTGTTTCTATCTTTTTGATTGGTTTGTTAGTTTTTGTTTTCTTTTTCATTCTTTTGTCTTGAGTTGTTGTGTCTTCTTTGATTAACCTAAATTTCTTAAACAATATTATCTTCAATGTCATGCTTTGATTTTGCAGCATTTTTGGATTTCATTTTGTTGCTATTCTTCTTTGTATACTTGACTTCATGTATTATCTTTTTTTTGACAACTTTAATTTATTATGTGATAAAGTAGTTGGTTTTTTAGGAAGCATTTTAAGAAGATATTAGAAATATGTATTCTTTACTGGTCATTTTATAGAATTTTCTTTTGTATTTGCCATTTTTATGTTTACAATTGGTTTTGTTTAGTATTGGTATAATTAAAAATACATTTTGCACTAACTTGATCTTATATAACTAGTAAGAATTTAGTTGATGCTTCAAAATTTAAGAATTTAGGTTTGAGAAAAAGATGGCAATAAAAATCTCATCTAGTTTCATTCTCTCTTAAACATTAAGTTAATCATTTACCAAATGTGTGTGTGTTTTAATATTGTAATTTAATTAATTTTAATTAATAATATTTATAATAAGATAATAACCTATGACTTGAATGGATATGTAACATTAAACCTAAAGTAAATATGAATCATAATAAATATACTGTGAAAAATTATATACACTTCGGGATTGAAAAAATTTAAGTAATCCAATTTTCTTTATTTCTCTTTAAATATTTTATTAGCTCATTGTTTTATCTTAGTCC
>CAODLS011553392.1:0-16635 GCA_948243855.1 Flueggea neowawraea
CCTTTCAACAACCTTTCCTTGGACCTTTAGTAAGTATGACCTTTCAAGGGTCTTGAACCCAAAGTAATCATACTCAAAGTCCCGGTCATAAATAATCTCACTGTCCAACCGAGCAGCATTCTAAAACCAACATGTAAAACCCATGTCAATCACAATTTTATGCAATGTATCATGCCGAACAATACAACAACCCCAACAATGTCTATGAAACAAAAAGGCAATCGTAGTAAAACTTGAGACAATACCTTCATGATTATGCCATATATATCATCAGCAATCAGTGGAGCCTTCAGTCCAGATCTCTCATTAAAATGGGCATGCATAATTTTAATTCTGTTACAAACAACCGAACCACCTGAATCAAACCTCAAATCCTTTTCCGTCTTTTAACAGACATAATTATTAAAACAAAAACCACTTACGTCTCTGAAAATGATTTCATAGTATTCTTATGCAGATTTGAAACAGCAATTCTGGCAGCCAACTGCAATATACCCAAAAGGTAATCAACCAAACCAACAAACAAAAGCAACAATCTTTTCCGCATTGAAACTAATAACAAAAACACATCAAACAACCCAACAATCAGACACTAACAGATGCATAATCAGGATGATTAGCAGTCAAGGCAGCGGCAGTCTCAGCAGCCAATTCATCGAGCTGGCTAGTAGTAACACCCTTATAAACACCGGCACAGACCTTCTGGGCGACAAGAACCGGGTCGCAGTGCTCGGTGCTAAGGCCATAGCTAAGCTTCTTCAAGCGAGCAGTAATCTTGTCGAAATGCACAGCTTCTTGACGGCCATCTCTCTTCACCACATACATCTTGGGATTCTAAGAGGGTTTTCTGTCAGGACTTCTGTCGAACACAAGAGATGAGGAAGAGAACGGCAAGGGTGCTATATAAAGAGAAACAAGGAATGGGAGGGAGTTTTGAAATTTTTGGGGAATAATATTAATTTGGGTTCTAGGGTTTGACGGCGTTTGATTTAATTTTTGTTTCCCTCTAATTGGGTGGGTGTTTCGGAAAATTGGCGCCAAAATTGGAGGAGCGGTTTTGTTCTCGGTCTCTGTGTAAAGTGTACCTGGCGAGCCAAAGAGGCAACGTGTGGGGTCCACTGAATTAGTTTTATTTGCTTTTGGCGCCGGTTCTGCTGGCTTCCCAAACAAGCCTTAGCGGAGAAAAGCCCGTATGCCCGTCCCACCTAATAACTACCGGACATTGCTTGAAATCTGGAAAATCTTCACCATTAGCTTTTCTTGAAGGTCAATGCTAATTGGCGACTCGCTTACTTCCTAAGTATCTTTTTATCTACTGTCAACCAATTTCATCATTCCAATACCACTCGCACAGGTGTCTCACTCACGCACACTCTGCCCCTCTCTCTCTCTCTCTCTCTCGCTCGCTGTGACAGATTTTGACGGAACCGAAACGGCGAACCCAAAATGGCCGATGAAAAAGAGTCGACTTCGATTCCGTTGAGCCACCCCGATAATGGCGCTGAAGATCCGGCCAAGTATCCTTCCACCTCCTCCTCCAACTCCTCAACTCGTGAGGTTCTCTTTACTGTCATTTCCGCTTGCATTTGCTGTCACTGTAGCTTTAGCGGTTTTCTATATTTACAATTGCTTACATTTGCACATTATGGATGGTACATGGTGGCTAATTTGGTTTAGAATAAGTTTGATTGAAATTATAATCTGTTGTGTTTGGTAAATTGGTTATTAGTTTACATATCGAAGAATTAGGAGTATCGAACCGCAAATTGTTTTTGGAAATATTAGGAGTCTGAACAATTGTGCTTCTGTAGTTCGTGTCTTTTGCTGTAATTGAATCTGTAATGTGAGATTTGCTTAAATGAGATGAGATTCGGACCCCTCCTGCTTTACCGTCTTAGATGCATCCCGATGCCCGATGTGTGAAGTTTATTAGCTTGTTAAGTTTAAAATATCTGGATTGGTATGATCTATCTGTTACAACTTATAAGCGTTCTTTTGCAGAATATAATCTGTGCGTCTGAAGTGTATTTTTTTTTAAATGTCGTGTTAATGGTTTATTGTGGCAAAAATGCACAAGTTGAATTGATATTTATTGAGATATCAAAACATGGAAGTAATTTGGTGATATCAACAAGAAAAAAATGATGTCCACTAAAAAAATGTAATATACAAATATTTAATGTCTCAGAGTAGTCAGCTTAATCAAATTCAAAAAGAACATAAACTGTAGGTGAATATGAGTCTACGGGCAAATGCTTTTGTGTTGACCATCTAATCATCAAGAAATGCTCAAGAAGGTTCTCAATGTAAGGTCTTAGGAGAAAATTTTTGTTGAACTAAAAAGTGATAATTTAATAGAGAAGGTTAACATAAATATGCATAATCTTTGAAGTTGTCGCTTCCTTTGCTTATTTGAGTGTCTAAAAAACGGTAGTGCATTGGACAGTATATTCCTTCTTTCGAAATTTCATTGCAGCATTATTTGTATGAAACATTTTAAGTTTTTTTTTTAAGTCTGTAACTTTAATTTGAGAAATAGTATTCCCACTTTTGATATTCAACTTGATTCTTCATTGATCAGGCTTGTTGCTTTGTTCTCCAAAGTTGGGTCTCAAAGAAGTTCATGACTGGATGGTAACAGTTTTTGCAATTTTTGGAAATTGATGACATATTTTTGATACCTCAAAGATAAAATTCTGTTAATTTGTGAATTTCAGTGTGGTACTTTTCCCTGTAGCTGTGACATTCTTCATTACATGGTGGCTTATTCAGTTTATTGATGGTTTCTTTAGTCCGATATATGAAAGGCTTGGTGTTGATATTTTTGGTGAGTTCAAACAGCATTATTGCTTTGTTTTCAGTTCAATATGTATTAAATGCATCCTCACTTTCTGGTACGGAACCTGAACCATGTCAGTGGTTTAAAGATAGAAGACAAACTTAATTGATTTAAGATACAGATAAAAGTTAAAAGAGAAGTAGGGGGGTTTCAGGATAATGTTTATACGCTGCCAAGGAAGTTATATCCTATTTTTTATCCATATAGTGTAAGTGTGGGTTTTGTTTGTCATTTTTGTTCTTCGGTGTCACACTATGCTTAAGTGTGATTTTATTTTTACAGCATGATTGGGGGGCCCCGATTTGTTGGTTTGATGGAAAAAAAATATTGAATATGTGGACAATGATGCTATAAATGATTTCCTTGTACTAAGATATGCCATTGGTACTGCATAATTTCGGTGGAATTATGATAATGTATTGGTAAAACTAGCAGCAAGCTTCATTTTCTTTATATGCGGATAGATTTAGGCTTATATTTGTGTATTTCTTAATGTTAGTGTCTGTAATCATGACCCTGAAAACACTTCATCTGTGATGCAGGGCTTGGATTTATTACGTCCCTGGTGTTTGTATTCTTTGTTGGTGTTTTTGTCTCATCATGGATAGGTTCTACCATTTTCTGGCTTGGGGAGTGGTTTATAAAGAAGATGCCTTTTGTCAAGCATTTATATTCAGCCTCTAAACAAATCAGTGCTGCAATTTCTCCAGGTATGTTAAAAACTCTTTTCGGGATAGCAGATTCTGAAGTTTCATGCACAGTTTTGTTGGCAAGCAGTAATTAATTTTAGGTTTTATATATATGTAACTCGTGTATTTAACATGTCAATGTTTTATGATGGAAGCACATGAAGTATTTTCATTATCTGATTTTGATCTGTCAGTACTTGTCATGTGTTCCCATTTCTTCTTTATGATCTCCCATTGTTTCTTGCAATTAAAAAATTCCAGCCAATTTCACAAAGATTGCAAATTTCAGATGAAGAAGATGGTTTTTTTGCTTCTTGAGTTTGATTGTGGGCGGAATGTGTGTCGATCTTTTTCTTTTGACCATTATGATGGTCATCACTCATCACTGATTAATTAAGCTGATAAGGCCTTGCTTTCTGAAATCTTAAACTTCTTTTAAGATTCTTCCTATTGATGAGCTTTTTTCTCTCTTCTTAAGATGGGTCTATCTCACATTGTAAATTTTCTGGCCTTGGGTATATCTGTAACTGTTAGGGCCTTAATTAAATGTGTTAAAGCACTCGTTATTTTTTTTTTGGCTTCACTGTTATTCCACTTTTACTTGCCCAATTATATACACTTCCTTAAAATAGATATCACCTTTAAATTATCTTTACAGATCAGAATACCACAGCTTTTAAAGAGGTTGCAATTATTCGTCACCCTCGTGTTGGTGAATATGCATTTGGTTTTATTACATCGACTGTCATCCTTCAGGTAGTACTCTCTGGAAATGAATGTGTTTTCTCTTCATGTGTGTCACCTGCAATAGCATTCTTCTTTTGGTCTTCATCTTCAGAATCTCATTAACTTCTGCTATTATATTTGTTTGATTCTTCCTATAAATTTGATGATCTCCTATTTTTTATTTAAAATAGCAAAGTCAATGGCCTTGGGAAGCTAGGATCATTAGGACATCTTGATGCGTAATCTATTTTTGATATTTTATTTTGTATATCTGCATGAAATGTTTTAGAGATAATTACTTTCATCAATAAGATCTGTTGCTTACTTAATGCATGTTTGGCCAAGTACTAGTTGCCGTCAGTAGCTTAAAAAAAGATTAGGGCTTGTGATTATGAATGTCAACATTGTATGAAGTGATTGTGCATTCTTCTTTGCTGGGGTATGGGGGATGATAGATGCCCAAGTTATTCAAAGAAATACTCCATTGTTTGATGATGCTTTGCACTTCAAAGGGGAACTGAACATTTCCAGTTACTGAAGAATTTCCTGGTTCTTGTTTACTAATTTAACAGGTTTGCTTGTATGTTATGACTGCAAGCCTTTCGCTTGACCACTGAAATATTTTCACAGATTAATAAGTGCTAAATGGAATTAGGACCGACTTGTTTGTTGATGTCGGTTGATGCTGGTCTATTTATTGCACAAACATAGTTTTTTGTTTGGATATTCGTGTTACTGGATGTCTTATCCCTTTTGCCTTTTTGGTATTTAACTGTAGAGAGATAATGAAGACGAGGAGTTGTGCAGCGTTTTTGTCCCAACAAACCATCTGTACATCGGCGACATATTCTTGGTGAACTCCCAGGATATTATAAGACCAAATCTATCAATCCGAGAAGGCATAGGTACGTCGTGTTTATCTTTCTGGGTTAGAGGTGTTTCGCTGCGGTCTTGTTCTTACTCTTTTATTTCCCGTTGCGCAGAGATCATTGTTTCTGGAGGTATGACAATGCCACAGATGATTTCCCCTTCGGAACGTGTTGCCCGGCAAAATGATAGAATTCCTATGAACAGGATTGTGAAGTAAACAACCTGTGATTACAATCGGAGCCATTATAATGTGTGGTTGCTTATGGCAGCAATGTTCAAGAAAATGAATCTTATGCCACTCCTGTAATTACTGTTGTTTATGTTGTGTTATCGTAAAGCGTATACTATTCTTTTTAACGGAAAAAAAAAATTAAATGTCTATTTAGTTGTGCAAATTTTTCAATATTTTTTAGAAAACCAGAAAACAAAAAAATAAAAAATTTGTTCAAAAAAATTTTTTAATTAGTAAATATATTTTTTAAATGTTTTCATATTTCAAAAAATAGAAACAAAATAGAAAATAGAAATAAAAAATTATTTTTTCAACTAAACATAGCCTAAGCACTGTTAAAATTGAAGTGTTCAATTTCAAGAACTATTGATTTTTGTTTTGTTTTTTCTTGTCAAAATCATCTCATTAGTTGTAGTTTAAGAGAGTCATGCCTCACCATCTCCTTCTCAAGGGGCGTCAACGGAATTCATTTTTTCTTGCCACAAGGGGTCAATAGAATTTACAAGCAAACCCATCTGTGTAAATTATAAATGAATTTCAAGAATCAACCACTGACATTTTATGATCAAAAAATGCCAGTTCAAAATAAAATGGAAAATCCCGATTATCTCGTTAGAAAATCTCATCTTTCCCCCTCTTTCTCCTCTCTTCCTCTCCTCACGACGAGCTCCGTAGATCTCTCAAACATTGCATCTCTCTTGATTTTAGAGTCGATGAAATTTGAAGTTGATGGAGGTTGTTGTACCGGTGGTTGTTTGTGACTGGGGACGGTGGCCGGGGGGGGCGGGTGTGGGTGGATGCCCCCACTGTCGGTGGAAGAACCTCTATACCCCCCACCTCTGCCCCACTCAACCCTGGGTCATCTTCCCTCGTCCCCTCTTGCTCTGTAAGACTGCAACGCAGTTGCTTTGCTTTCTTCGTTATGCAATTCCAAACTTCGAGTTCGACGGTTCGACCTCCTGTCTCCGTCGTCCACTGCGCCTCCTCGCCGCCGCACCGCCGTCCCCACATCTAAGAGTTTCTGGCTCCGTCCCTATTTGTGACTTCATACTGGTAGTGACTAGGAGAAGGAAAACTAAATTGTTGGTGGCGTCTAAGGTTCATTGAAACCCTATCTGCAGCTTGATGAGGTCTAAGAAAAATATCTGCAATGAGCACTAAAATCCATTAACTCAATTTTAAATTAAATTGTAACTGTTTGTACAATTGTGTACTTTAATGTACATCTATGTGCACTTAATAAAATAAATTTATAAACATTATATGCTCTTGAATATATGTTTGTGTATGTTATGAACACTTTTGTATACTTGATAAAATAAATAAAAATGTTATTCAAGAGAAAATTATTTTTTTTTTAATTTTTCTTAAATAACACCTTTTGCATTGCTCATATTGTGTAACTTTTGTATATGTTTGTCTATCGTTATCCACATGTGGTACGTACTCTACTGAAAATTCGTCTATCACCAAATGTTTTGAATTTCGGTCGATAAACCTCAGCTTCTCATGCTTTTTTTTATAAAATGATACTTTTTTTATTAGTTTCAACCTCGGTCACATTTTAGATAAATAGTTTCAATTATTAAGAATTAGCAACTTTTTTATTTAAAAGTGTAATTCTACCTTTTTTTTATTTTCATGGATAAGCCTATGAATTAGAAAATGAAGATTCTCTATTCTAATAATAAGCCACGAAACTATTCTTGCATGGACATATTTCTAGTAATTATATCCTGAGAATGGATCTAAATGGATCCAATGGATTAACACTACACAAATGGAGTCATGAGGTTATCCAACGAAATTGCAATACCTCGGTGGAAATAGGTTTATCTTTTGGCATGATATTAATGTCACAAAGTCAATTTTCTTCAACATAAGAACAAAGTCAGTTTGTTGTTACTGTCGAAACTCTCTCTCTGCAATAAGTCGAAACTCTCATGACTCGCTAAATTTATTTTAGTGCATAATTTATTGATTTGTGTTTTACTTTGTGTGGTCAGGCGGGGAAGATGATGTCAAAAGCGTAATAAAATAAAGACAGTGAGCAGTCTTATCTTCTTACTCTCCACAAAAAAACTGAGAAGAGAAACATAGTTTTCTGTTTGGCTCTGATACCACAAATGACTGATCAACATACTGAATAAGAATTCGTACAACTATTCCCTTTTATTTGCGTCTCTCCATATACGACTTACTTTAGGGATATGTTGTTTGAAGACTTACTCAATACTGACAAAGACTTTATAATACTATAACCTTCATATCACCATATATTTTTTTCTCAGTAACCCTGGGATTTCAAAAGATAAAATTAAAACTTAGAAAGCCATAGTAGACAAGAGAGGATTTTAGGTCTCAAACCTGGTTTGCTCTTATTCAATTCAAAGAAGTCTTATATAGACTTCATAAGTACAATATGACAAATACATAAACGACATGGCCAGGACAGGTGGCCAAATACTTTAATAAAGTTACAGACTCGTGACTCTATAATTGAACCTAATGGCTAACACAATGTACAATGATACATAAAGAGAGATAATATTCACTTTTGACAAGACCTAACATCGCAAAGAGAAAAGATTCTTTTATAATGGCAGACCGACTAAGCTGGCTCTAAACTTTTGTCCTTGACCCAAAGGGACTATGACCAGGGCTGATATCATTTCATATCATCAAGCTTTCTTCTTCAGAGTCTGAGCTAGAAATGTTGTTTCCTCAATGATCTCTAGGTCTTGTGAATTGTGGAGGCCTTTTGATTGGGGTAATTTGTTCCAATTACTCCATGATGTCTTCTGCATAAGGAAATGTTTCATCAAGATCATAGAGACCTTCAAACATCCCAATAAAATTGGGGTGCATAGTGATAGAAGGGCATGGTTCAGGAACCATGGTGATCTCAATAGGTCTTGTCGAAGATCCTGCAAGAGCTGTTGGTGGTGGAATGGGTGAATTATTAAGAAAACATAAGTAGTTCACCAATTGTTATCTCAAACTTGGATTTCTTCAGATACCTCCTTTAATAATTCCCCAATCATAACACATCTTTTTAGTCCGTACGAAGCCTTGAGCATGAAGATTGTAAGGACAATGAAACATGTAGATTAGGGAATAATAACCATGATCAGCTTGGATGAATCCCTGATTATCAATTGCAGTTTTCAAATGTTTTCTCCAGGTGGGAATAGGTTGAAACCATTCAAGAAAAGTCCAAAGCAAGGAGAAACATTGTTGGTCATCTGTGAGGTGTCTGAGGATTTCTTTTGGATCAAATTCAATGGTTATCTTATTGGTAGTGATGAGACACCACATAAACCACAGAAAAATTTTAGTGAATGAGGTAGCCATCAATAAGGGTTTAGTGAGAAAGGCATAAGGAGGATCAAACATATAATATATGGTGATCAGGTTGGTAAAATAAATCTCAGGGAGTTGAGATCTAAAATGGAACAAATGGGTTTTGGCATAAGTATGGATTTTTTTTAGGAGATTCCTGATCAACATGGGGAAAATGAGAGGGAAAACTTCTTTTTTGCATTGCCACTCTGTAGATGGTCCCATCATAAAGATGACTAGTAATGAATACTGAGGGAAAATGAGTTGGGTTGGTTTCTTTCTTGGAAGAAAGAGATAATGTGCGATTATGTTCTGATGTCCTTTTATATGCTTGACCTCAAATTCATATCGGTTAAACCAATCATTCAATCTCAAGCATTGGCCATCTGGAAGCTCTTTATTTTTGAATTCTAGAATTTTTGAAAAAGATGAATTATCCATCTCAACCAAAAATTTGTGACCAATCAAATGGAAACCAAGTTTTTTGATTCCATATTTCACAACCAGTATCTCCTTGTAAACTATGTGGTACTATTTTTTTGCTTCAGAGAATTGACCATAGTATTCACATAATCCTTTGTCATCAGTCTGTAGTATCTACTTTCCTGTACTGAGAATCTTTAAAGGTGGTGGCTTTTGACAAAGGATATTTAACTCCCAGACATTTGTTGTTTGTGTTTGTCCCTATGGTGGTGCATTCTTCTTTAGCATCCTAGAAAGAGCATTTGTGTGTTGTGCAACACGTGGAAGGAAGTTCCTAACATAATTGATTATGCCAATGAATGATTGAATTTCTTTCCTGGTGAGATTTTCATCTGAAAATTGGGTCAAGCCTTCAACAAGATAAGGCCCGATTTGGTAGCATCCATCTTAAAAAATTGATCCAAGATATTTGATCCTGGGTTGAACTAGAACACTTTTATTTTTGGACAACATAATCTCATATTTATTAGCAAGCGTAAAGAACTGATGAAGCAGGGTTTGATGGGATTCTTAATTCTCAAAAAAAAAAAAGAATATCATTGATGTAGACCAAAGCTGAATAGATGATGGGCTCAAAGATCCTGAGCATAGTCTTTTGAATTAGTGATGGAGCAACTTTGAGGCTGAAAGGCATGACTCTCTATTGGTACTGGGCTGTCGGTATGCAGAATATTGTCTTTGGTTTGTCATCTGGGTGAACTCCTAATTGCTAAAATCCTGCTTTGAGATCGAATTTTGAAAAGATCTTTGCTTTATGGAGATGAGCATGTAAAGACTAGAACTTTGAAAGAGGAAACTTGTCATCCCAGAGGAAAAAATTTAGTGGTTTGTAATCAATGACAAGTCTCTTCTTTCCTTTGACTTGTTCACTTTGTTTATTTACATAAAACGCCTGACAAACCCAATCACTGGTAGTTGATTCAATTAAACCTTGTTGTAGTAGCTGCAAACATTCTTCTTTGGCCAAAACGAGATCTGATGGTGTCATTCCTGGATGAGTGGCTTTGGTAGGATTAATGTCTTCATTCTTCTTAAATGGTAATCTGTTAAAGAATTCAGAATTCTTCCATAAAGGTGATGGATGATTAAAATTAGCATGGCCATCTGAAAATAAATGGTTGTATTTAACAACCATTGGATGTTCTACATCTTTAGCAATAAAAAGATCATGGACTGTCGTATATGGCTTGAAATGTCTCTTGTAATAGAGTCTAGTGTTGCTGATGTTGAGTTTTTTTAATTGGCTGATAACATCAAAACCAACTAAAACATCTTTGCATGTAAGCTTCGTGCCAATCACCTTGATCCATATAAATGCTCCAGGAAAAATTCGAATGCCAACGGGTTGCTTTGAAACATAATTGGTAGTGAAGACTTTTCCACTAGCTGTGAAAAATGATTAGGTTGTTTCTTCCATATTCCAGGGAAGATATTAGGATTGATCATTGTCTGGGCTGCTCCAATATCAACAAATCCTATTGCTTTCACAGGAACATCATATATGGACTTGCGGATCTTCATTTCTATATAAGGGACTGGAAATGTTTGGGCTGAAAGACAAGGGAAAACTCCAAATGCTTCATGGTAGTGAGTAAAAACGGAGGCGTCAGAACCAACCAAATATTCTTCCTCTAAATCTGAAGATAACACTTGGAAAACAATGTTGTCTGGATCAACACATCTGCTTTGTTTTGAGAATATGGACTCCAAATCTTCATCTAGATCAAAAGGAGAGATCTTCATAACTTATTGAATAAGTTTAGCAGACTTCTCCATATTAGGACAATTCTTTGCATAATGTCCCTTTTGTCCACAGATAAAGCAACGACCAAATTTCTTTTGGGAGGTTTTCTCTCGAAATGATCAAAACCCTTCTTTTTGAACCTTCTGAAACCTTTGTTTTTCCTAAAAGACTGCTTCTTTGTAAATTTCTTATAGTGTTTCTTTTCCTTACCAACTCTGCAATTGCAATCTTTTTCTTTGCATTTGATCTTCAGATATGACTTGTTATAAGCCTTTTGAAGGATGACATTCTGGGTGAACATTTTGAAAAACTTTGTTGTTTCATAGAGCTTTTCTAGCATTGTTTCTACATACTGAAATAGTTCTCCAAAGCCATGGTCATCAGTATCTCTTCCAGATAGTGAAATTAGTATGTTAATCTCTGGATGAAGCTCTTCAACAAAAAGAGGCGATGGAAATGAGTTTACAATCTATGTTGTTGTAGCCTCCAAGATGGTAATAGATCTTAGACATTCTTTGATAATGTCAATTGAGTTCTCAGAAAAAGTGCAACACTTCATCTTGAAAAATTATTGTTCTAATTTTTTGGCAAAGATTCTAACATCTTCAACAGATTCTTGATGAATGGATGATAAGGCACCTTCTATAAAAACTATGATGAATTGAATTCTCCTTAAGTCTCCAAGAGAATCATACCAATTGCTCAAGGATCCTACAAATCTGGAAGCTAATTCCTTTAAGGTTGCAACATTACGATAACCTGACTTTGAACGTTGCAAATCAACCCAAGCATTGATCTCCAACATACGCTCCCTTGTTTTTGTAACAGGAATTTCATCAAAAGTAAACCATGGTCTACCTTTCGGTCGTTTACTATGTTCGTCATCTTGGGGAGGTCTAAACTTTGTTCCTTCTTCAGGAGGTGAGTCTTCCTTATGGAAATAGGTTCGACTTCGAGAAGTTTCTCCTTGTTCGAGATGTTTCTTCAGGTGCTAGTGCTGACATGAGAATAGTTGTAATGTCTCCATATTATCATTATGAATCAGAGGATAGATTAGAAACAAAATCTTCATGACTAGATGAACTAGTCTCAGATGTGGCACTACTGGATTTTGATTCTTCATCTTTTGAGCTCAAGTTTGGAACATACTCTAGATCTATAGAGCTAGATTTATCTTCATGCATTTCTAAAGACAAATATGTGTCTAAAGATGTATCCCTTAATAAAGCTGAAAATGGATTCTGTGTTTTCAGCTTAAATGGATCCTGGAATCTTGGAAATAGGAAGCCATGTATTATGTGGGAGGTTTATCCTTCGAAAAACGAGGGGATGAAGACAGTAATGTCTATTCTGCCTCTCTTCTTTCTCTTTTCTTTCCTCTTTGCAGCCTCATAGGCTTCAAAAGTGGTTGAGGCAAGAGGAACAACGTTTCTTCTTGCTGAAGCCATAAATCCTTCACGAGGACTTTCTAGTGATCTTCTAAAAAGAGTTGGAGGATTATCAAAAATTTAAGTTCACTTTGGTGGATCAAAGAGAGATTCTTTAAATCATCTTGCATGCCTTTTAACTGTCTCTTCAGATCCTTAATTCCGCTTCCTTTTGGTCAAAAGAGGGACCAAATTGGTTGTTGATTGCCATCTTTTCCAATGTCTTCTTAAGTTTTAGAAATTATTTTTATGAACCTTAATATGAAGGTTCTATATTTATTTGCCAACATGTTTCTCCACAACTTGAAGAATTCTGTCAAGCTTCTCTTGTCGAATCAGGCGGCGCTTTTGTGTTATATGGCTGTTGGTCTGCCAGTTTAACACCTCTTCAACACTGGTTAATGGTTCCAAAGAACCATTAAGCTTGACTGTGGATGGCTTTAAGAAAGGTCGGAAAGGAACTCCATGATTAGAAATGTATGGAGTTAGAGGAGGATATTCACTTTCATAAGTGTTATCTGACAATCTAGAGGAAGATGAGGACATAAAACAAGGAATTGTCGGTGCCATAGGAATAGGCTTTGGAAAATATTTGCAATAATCTTCTCTTTTTCAGAACTTCTAAAGCTTTCTTATAAATTGGAAGAAGGAATCTCCTTTTTCCAATCTTCATCTACCTTATGGTCACTTCTCTTCCTGGTTTCTTCAGAAATTCCTATCTAGGGCGAAGCACCGCTGTCTTAATCATCAGGAAGATGAAGAGGCCTACAAGAGGGCCTTATTTCTTTCCTTTTTTGGTTAGGAAAATCTGAAAAGTCATCATCATCATCATAGCAAGAGCATCCTTCCTCACACTCATTTGGGTCAACATCCCAAATAAAATGACCATCAATCTTGTTTGTATAGACTAGACGACCTGAAGATTCAAACCAGATGATTAAGATCTGTTTATCTGCTGGAACTGGTTGAATCATGACAATTGTTTTAAAGATGGGTAAATCAGAAGTGGAACTTTCTGGTTCTTTAGGAGCCTTGAAAATTGTCTGAACTACACCATCTTTTTGCCTCTAAAGAAGGCATTCTTGAGACTGTGTTGGCTTCTCTGCATGTCTCACTTTTTCATAGTTGGTTAACCAATAGTTGGGAACCAACTTCTTTAAGGTCTCTCTATCTATATGACTTGAAGCCTAGAGAATGGTTGGGACTTTGTCTGCTATTTTAGAGAGAACATATAAGGCATCATTAGAACCATAGCCATTAAGATCAACAACATGATCTTGAACACGATAATAGACTTGCTTGTAATATCTTGATTTTTTTGACTAATTATTCCAGTAATTTTCCATTGATTTTTTTTCGAATTAATTATTTTTGAAGAATTAATTTTAATTTGAAATATTAATTAAATAATTAATGATATTTTGGAGTGTTAAATTTTTGTTTTATGTTAATGGAATTTTGAAGTGTATTGAGGAGTTAATTGAGTGAAAAATTGGTTGAAATTGGAAAAAGAAAGAAAATTGGAAGAAAAGGAAAGGAAAGGTCGAACTACAGGTCGTTTGCACGTTTGGTCCAAACAATGTGTCGTTCGATTTTGTATGCATTGTCGTTCATATGCAGTATGATTTGTCGTTTTCGCGCGTGATCAAACGGTATGTCGTCCGTGTGTAGTAAACGTCTGGTCGTTCGATGGCAAGGAAAAAAGACGCCCTTTAGAGCCAATATGAAACGCCACCGTTTTCAAAAAAAAAAACAGCAGCCTCCAGATTTCTTTTTCTTCTTCATTCGTTCTTCATTTTTTTGCAAAACCCAAAAACAAAAACCCTAAACCCGATTCTCTCTTTTTTCTCTTTGCTTTCTCTTCGGCTTGGCAAGAATACAAGGTGATTACTCTCTCTCTCTCTCCTCTTTTCTTGTCGTAAACCATATTGTTCAAAATTGAGTTTTTGTTGAATTTTAGATTCAGTTTTCATAAATTTTCTGGATGGATTTTTGTTGGTTTTAACTTGAGGAAGCTATGAGAAACACGAAAATGAGTTAAAAATGGAAGATTGGATGGTTTTTAATGAAAGGGTATTTCGGTCCGAACTTTTAAGGATGATTTTAGATGTTTTGACGCGTTTTGGACTGAAACCGAGGATGAAAATGGGTTCTAGAGTCTGTTTAGAGTAGTTTGGAGTGATTGCAAACATTGGGTCTTGATTGATTCGGGAATTGAGACCATTTGGTGTAGTTTTATACCAAAAGCACTGAAAACGTAATTTGTCTTATTTCAGAATAAATTGAGGACTAAATCTTATATTTTACATTCAGGGACTGAATTGTAATTTATGATAGTATAGTAGTAGATTTGTAATTTCTAGAAATTGAGGGACTAAATTATAATTTTAAATTACTTAGTGGACTAAATTATAAATTCTAAAAAGTTTGGGGACTAAGTCATAATTTTCTGAGGTCTCGGGGACTAAATGATAATTTTTTAAAGTTAAGGGACTGAACTGTAATTTTATATCGAGGTGTAATAATTGAATTATAATGTTAGACTTTGGGCCGAAATGGATTTTTGGGGTTTGTTGGAGTGTTTGGGTTTGCATATGCATTTACACGCATTTTGGTACAACCATAGTACCATGTCTGAGTTGTTTGTGTATTGTCTGTTCCAGTTTTGTCGGTTTCCGAGGAGAATAATTATTCACCGGTGGACTGTGCTCTGGATTATTTGTTCGGCATCCAGGTGAGTTTGGTAGCACTTTAGACACATAGGTTATGTCTTCTAAATTCCGTATAAGTTTTTGTTGTGTTGAACTTTGTATGGAATTTGAAATAATTAAAGGATTGGAATTCCTAAAATTTGGTATACATGAAAACCTCTATTGTAAAAACTCGGTTTTCTCTAAAAATGTTTTTGGTTTCTGAAATAAATATTATGCTAATATTTATTGTGATTTCTGAAATGAACATTTTGGATTTTAAGAATATATTCCGGAGTGAATATTTTGTCTAAAATGATTATTATTTCTGAACACTAAATATTTTTGCAATAAATATTTCGTCTGAAAGTTTGATATCATTTTTGGAAAAAATGATGTGTTTGTTCTGTATACTAACTATTTAAGTATTTTGGATATAAATATATTTTTTGTAATGTTTTGGTAAAAACATTTTGTTTTGGGACACCCAGCTACGAGATAGCATAACGTTGATATACTGGAGTTGTATCATTTGTCTAAGTGGTTATACTTGCACCTTTAGTGGTTTATACTCGCCTTTGTGGCTATACCATGGTGCCTTAGTGGCTAACCTCCGCCTTAGTGGCTATTACCGAGTTTGGTTAACTCGATGAATATAATCTCTAGTCCCTGTCTGAAACTGTTTTTGAACTACTCATTGGAAATGTTTTGGAACTGTATCTGAAAATACCTTAGTATTTATTCTCTGAAAATATCTTGATATTTAACTCTGAAGATACTTCGGTATTCAAGTCTGAAAATAAATTTAGAATTTATCTTTGAAATATTTTGAGTATTTATCTCTGAAAATATTTGAGTATTTTTCTTGGAAATATTTTCGAAAGTGAATGTGAATTTTGGAAAACATTTGAAAGGAAAACACTTGGGCTATTTTGGATTTTGGGAAAATTTAATATTTTATTTAAGTTCTCTATTTAATAAATCTCGGTAACTATCTGTTGTCTGCTCTGTACGCAAAGGATTGCAAAGTGGATTTTGAACTAAATTATCTATATATACAAGTGTGTATATATATATATATATATGATATTATTTGGATATATACGTGCATGTGGTAGTTTTCGAAAATGTTTTCAAAACTCTTTTGAGGAGTTTATATTGTGTTATCCACTCACAAGGGAATCTAAGCCCTTTTATTTTTCTTGTTTTTGTCCCACTTCACTTTTTAGGTGATCTTGATAGCGGTTGTTTGGTTCTTCCTCGCTCAGTGAGTGCTCTATTGTTCGGAACGAGTTTCTGTTATGTTAGTTGCTCTACACCGAGTAGTGGGTTACGGACTTGTATCTGTTAAATAATGTGTAACGGTTTTAATCAAACTATTATTTAGCGTTTGATATTAATTGTATTTTAATTATATTCGAAAATATTATTTTCAAAAAACTTATCTCTGTTAACGTTTTAATTTGACTAATAAGCCGGTTATTAATAATAATTGGGTAGATGTTTTTGTTCTCCGAGACTTGTGTGAGATGGACCGGCTTCTATAGATGGTTCGCCTCGTACGCCGGTCACAGCCCGATTTTGGGTTGTGAC
>CAODLS011553659.1:0-18615 GCA_948243855.1 Flueggea neowawraea
TTGGTTAAAAGCTTATGATGCCGTGTGGGCTGTGGCTTTGGCAATGCAAGGAGTTCCCCACCGAACGAGCTTTCGAAATTCAAGTGGTATTTCAATTGGCGGCAAAAAGCTTCTGATTAGAATATTACAGAGCAACTTTAATGGCTTAACTGGCATCTTCAAGTTCAGAAAGGGAATGCTCACTCCAGCCTACGTCTTTAAAATCGTTAACGTCGTTGGCAGAAGTTACAGAGAACTTGGGTTCTGGACTGAGAATATGGGTTTCTCGGAGAGCATTGGTGTTGGAAGCAAGTATAACAAGTCTATGAGAATTCTTGGACAATTGTTTTGGCCAGGGGGGCCTTGGTCAGTACCTAGAGGATGGTCATTACCAACCATTGCAAAGCCACTAATGATTGGAGTACCTTTGGGAAATGCACACAAAGAGTTCATTGAAGTTGATTATGACCAGCAAAGTCACAATATAAGCGTTAAAGGGTTTTCAATCGATGTGTTCACCGAAGCCCTCCATAATCTACCCTATGGCCTGCCCCATAATTTCTCTGGCTGCAATTGCTCGTACGATTCTTTGGTAGAGAACGTTAACTTCCAGGTAATATATCTGTCACAACCTCCACTACTTGGCATTCATTATATGCATAACCATTTGAATATAATTGGTATCATTATTTGCATAAATTCATTTATATATGTTTTCTATGTAACAATATATGATTTATAATTTGTATTGTGTTGCAAGGGTAAAAACTAATATGGTCAATAAATTTAACAAACTAAATAATGTAATTAATTTAAAACAATTAAGTGGTCAATATATTAAATTATGATGACAATCAATTATTTATAATAAAAATTTGCTTCTAGCTAAGTCTATGTTACCATGTTGATGACATGCTAGTATGTACATGTTAATGTTAGAAATTCTGTAGATAATGATTAGTTGCTTAATTATAATGTTATGCGTTAAATATGTGTAAGATGGATATTGGTTGTTACAATAATGGAAAGTGATGCTCATGCCATACTATAACTCATATTTCAGTGAAAATTCTCTTGTTTTGACGCCGTGTATTTTTCAAACTGAACTAACTTCTTACTGTTTTTGACGCAGTAGTTGCTGATACTGCTATTGTGGCCAACCGTTGTGAATACGCAGAGTTCTCACAGCCGTATTCTGAGTCTGGCCTTCGGATGGTAATCTATTCCAATCCTAGAAAACTAAACAGAGCTTGGCTCTTTACAAAGCCATTCAAACCATCCATGTGGATTGCTACTGGTCTTACCAATATCTACTTTGGAATCGTTGTTTGGCTAATCGAACGGAGAAGTAATCCAGAGTTCAACAGAGGCAATCCATTGAAGAAGATTTTAACTGTGCTCTCATCAGCATTCATCACTCTATTTTCACTAAAGGGTATGGAAACTTTTCTTACGTAAATTTTACAAGTTGTCTTTATTTGTTTGTTGATGATTGGTGCTAGCAATTTACTGAACTGAGTCTCTAATTTCATTTCAATTTAATTATAGGTGATGGAATTTGCAACATTTTTGCTTAGGTGGTGATGGTACCATGGCTTTCTTGGCGTTAGTTGTCACTCAAAGTTTCACAGCTAGTTTGACATCCTTGCTCACTTTTGAACAACTTGAACCATCAGTGGTTGATGTTGAGACTCTAAAGCAGAATGGAGCAAAAGTTGGTTGTGATGTAGACTCTTTTGTTGGACAATATTTAGTTACAGTTCTAAAATTCCGACACGATCAAGTTGTGCTAATAAATTCTGAAGATGCTTATGCTCAAGCTCTTGTTAGTGGAGACATCGCTGCAGCAATTCTTGAGGTTCCATATTTAGATGTTTTTATGGCGAAATACTGCAAGGAATTCATTGTGTCGGGTCCAACATACAAAGTTGGTGGCTTCGGATTTGTGAGTATCCACGATCACTAAGTTTCATTTCTGTTATGCTTATTTTTTCCTACTAAGTTGCAGCAGAAAACTTGTTACAGTCCACGAAAGATAGGAATGAAAAAGGCTCAAGTGAAACCTTTGTAAATGTGAAATGCATGCACGCTTTGCTATCAAATATAGTCTTTCAGCATCAATAGACATGTAGTTTAATGGTATCATCATTAATATCGTGAAATACAGCTTTCCAGTATGCGTGAAGGGGATGGCAGTTCAGTTCACTGTAGAAGTCAAATATATTAAAGGAACTCTTTTGTTTTCTTTTTTTCTTTCTTTTGACTATGAAAGGAACTCTTTTAGTATAGTGTTAATACTTGGATCATTTTTTACAGGTTTTTCCCAAGGGTTCTCCTTATCTTCCTGATATATCCGAAGCAATAGTAAAAGTAGCAGAAAGTGGGAAGTTGAAGAAGCTTCAAGATTCATTAACATGCTCGTACAATTGCTCAGCTTCAGCGGATTCTAAGATGGATCATGAGAGGCTGGAGTTTACTAGCTTCTTGGGACTCTTTGTGATTGCATGGATTATACCTGCAATTGCTCTTTTTGTATTCTCTCTGTCTCGTAACATTAGCCAATTTCAGAGACAACAGCAGCTAGACCTTCAACAGTGGGAGCAACATGATTTCCGTAATGATGAATGGCATCAACATGATTTTCGGACCGATGAAAATGTTATGTTTGCTGCGGAAATGGAAAACCCACGTCGTCGTCATCTGTAGTAATCGTTCGTTCTGTTCAATACAACTAGCTAATTGGTGCAGTTGTACAATTTGAATCAATGAATCTTTGTTTTGAACCTGAATCAGGTGAATTTGAATAACTCACATGTCTATACAGACCGGTTGATTTCGGATTTCTTCGGGTTCTTTACTTTTTTGCTCAGACACTCTTGTTGTAAATGTATATAACTTACCAACAAGAGGCAGGTTCATGGTTAACATGTTGAACTGGAGTAGATTTACCTTTTAACGGATAGATGTTCGAAATTAAACACTTTTGACACTATTTAGGAGAAAAGAAATTGTTAATATTACGATTTAAAAGTGTTGCTCAGTTTTTTTTTCCATAGAACTTATGATTATTAAATGATAACATGATGAAGACTGGTGTGCCAGGATGTCCCAGAGTTAAGACTATACTTGGAAGATGAAGCTCCGTTGAGTTTGTACTTCACTGAGTCTGTTTTCAATGCAAATGGAAAACGAAATAAACAAGTTTAGTGGATTTACTGAGACATTTCTTGAAGAATATTTTCCATTTATCCAGCAAATAAGTTTGTACCTTCACTGTCATGATTCTGTTGACTTGTTAGAAAAAACTCGTAATCTTGAAGTCAATAGCTTGGTTTACGATTACCTCTATTTTAAGTTAAGCTAAAAGATTTGGCTTTGCAAGATAACAAGGGTTAATTTACGAGAATCGTATTTTAACGGTGCGTGTTTTGTTTTGCAGGATTGTCTGCAGAAAAATTGCTTTGAATTATGGAGTCTTTTGTAGTAAATTTGGCTCCCAGGAATCGAGCTCTCAATGCTTTAATGTTGAAGACAACTCTAGTGTTATAAATCTACAAGCCTATTGGTCGCTTTGAACTAAGTTTACCCTGTGTGTAAGATGATGTAATGTGTTCGGTTTCGAAAGCAGAGACCAAAGAAGGAATTCATATAATTGACCTGATTAAGCTTCACTGACTAGAAAACCAATAAAATCCAATCTCTACATTATTTTAAATGGTACAGAACTTGGAACATTTCTGTATCAACCCAGCGGCAAAACAAAAAATAATGCAGCAAGACATTAGAATATTTCAGTTCAAAGTCTATTTTATGGCTTATTTGCTGTATAAAAAACTACAGATTCTTATAAACAAAGACTTTGAACAAGTCATATGGCCTAGATATTCTCTCAAAGTCCACTCATGCTATTATCATGTGCCCCGTCATTCTGTGAGTTGACATTGCAAGAAAATTTAGATGTTCAGTAGAATAATGATAATTAGAATTTGTGTCAGCCTTCACATTTCATCTGGTTCAAAAGATTCTTGTTCTAAGAGGTAGATCAATTATAGTTGATTGTAAATTTGGTAGATTTCATAGTAAAAAGGTATTGAAACATGTCTTTTGGAGTTACAATATACCAAATATGCAATAAACCGAATTAAAATGCTTAAAACAAACATAACTTAATGAAGTAGTAATCATTAGATGATATAAAATTGCTTCCTCACATCTGGTAGGAAAATATGTTTAGGAAATAGTTCTGACTTTGTCTGGTTTTCTCAGAAAACACGAGGCACATTCTTGCAGCTTTCTAAAGTCAAACATGTTTGCAGAGGATGGCAACAGGAGTGTATATAATTAAGCATGAGTTACTATTACAAGCATTAGTTTTTATCAATGCAAATGACACAATTTTTTCCGAAATGGCAAGAAAAACATTCTTCTGCTTTAGACTCATTCTCTTGTTCTTTTTTTTAGCTTTCTCTGTTGTACTATCAATAGAGGATTCTTCAAGCAAATCTCAAAAAAAGTTCAGTTTAGGCGCCATTTTCGATTTAGATTCTCATGTAGGAAAGAAAGAGATAGTAGCTATACAGATGGGGACAGAAGATTTCTACAGAAATATTACTAACCGCCCTGTTTTGCACGTTAAAAACTCCCGGCAAGATCCCCTGCGAGCACTTTCTGCAGGTTAGACTTTATGTTTTCACTCAAATCTTATAGCCAATGATGTTATATATTTTTTAACGTTTGTCTTATGGTCTAGTCACCCTGTCAAGTCCCTTGATCCTGAAGGGATTAGCTAATGATGTCGTTTATAGTATTGCAATTGGTATATATATTATATGTATGTTCCAGCTGCAATTTTCATCAGCTTAAAAAGTACAAATGACTACTGATTGAAATGTTCAATAGAATATAAAATTTGAAGTTTTATCTTGCCTAAATCCTTACCATTTTTAACTCAAATGCAGCTAAAAGCCTGAAAAAGAAGAATCATGTAGCAGCCATTATTGGCCTTGGAACCTGGCAAGATGCTGCCGTTGCTGCCGAGCTTGGAAACAAATCTCAAGTTCCTGTTCTTTCTTTGGCTATTGACATCCCATCTTGGGCATGCCTGCATTGGCCATTCTTGATTAGTGTAGCCCGCAGCCAATTCATGCAGATGAAAGCTGTTGCTGCAATAATTGGTAGCTGGGAATGGCAAAAAGTGAATGTTATTTACGAAGATATCAGCTCAGATGTCAATGGTATTGTTCCTGTTCCTCCGATAAACTCTCATCATTATTCGCTACATGAAAAGTTAAGTCATCTTAGAGATGGCCAATGTAGAGTTTTCATTGTTCATACTTCAGTAACATTAGCAGCAGAGATATTCATAGAAGCAAATAAATTAGAAATGATGGGACAAGATTTTGTATGGATCACGACTAGTGAACTTACAAATTTGTTTGATACATTTAATGCATCCGTAATCTCCTCGATGCAAGGTGTTCTTGGTATCAGAAGTTACTTTCCACATTTTGGAAAGGCTTTTGATGATTTTAAGTCAAGATTTGTCCACAAGTTCCGTTCAACATATCAAGAAGAACCACATTCCGAGCCAGACATATATGCTCTACAGGCGTATGATGCTGTGCAGGCAGTAGCAATTGCAATGGAAGAAATTCCTGGTTCCCTAAATTCAACTAGTAATTCAATTAGAGGCGAAAAGCTTCTGAGAAGAATATTAAACACCAACTTTCAGGGCTTAACCGGCGTCTTGGAGTTCAGAAATGGAATGCTTACACCAGCACACATATTTGAAATAGTGAATGTGGTAGGGAAAAGTTATAGAGAACTTGGTTACTGGACTGACAAACTCGGATTTTCAGAGAACGTCAGTGGGGGTAGCAAGTACAGCAAGTCAATGAGAACTCTTGGACAAGTGTTTTGGCCCGGAGGGCCTTGGTCAGTCCCTAGGGGATGGTCACCTCCTACAACTGCAAAGCGGCTGAAGATTGGAGTACCTGTAGCAAATACTCATAAAGACTTCATTTATGTCGTCGATGATAAACAAAATGGTAATGTAAGTCTTAGCGGATTTGCAATTGATGTTTTCATTGAAATTTTGAAGCTATTGCCTTATGACCTGCCAAATGACTTTGTTCCATTCAATGGCACTTACGACTCCTTGGTAAAAAAGATTCAGTTACAGGTAAAATATCATCTCCATTGAAAACATACTTGCAAAAAGCAATATATTTTAATTTATGTAACTAACTGGTTGCTGCATTCAACAAGATTTTTGATGCAGTAGTTGCTGATACTGCTATAGTGGCAAAACGTTGCAAGTTAGCAGAGTTTTCTCAGCCTTATTCTGCCTCAGGACTCCAGATGTTGATTTATTCCAAGCCGAAGAGAGTAAACAGAGCTTGGCTGTTTACAAAGCCGTTCAAAAGAGAAATGTGGATTGCCACAGGTCTGACAAATATCTATATCGGAGCAGTTGTTTGGCTGATCGAATGGAAATTTAATCCTGAGTCTAGAACGAGGAGGATGGAATTGAAGGATGTTGCAACCATACTCTCATCAGCATTCATTACGCTATTTTCACTAAAGGGTAATTCTGTTTTCCATCAGTTTTGCAGGACAAAGCATGCGCGGTTTTTTTTCTTTTGTTAAACGAATTCCAGGACTGAATTTTGATGCCATTTCTTGTTTGGTTTAATTGTATAGGTGATGGAATGCAGTGCAATTTGACTCGGATGGTTATGGTATCATGGCTGTTTCTTGCATTGGTGATCACTCAAAGTTACACTGCTAGTTTAACCTCCCTACTCACCGTTCCACCGCCTATTCCAACAACAATTGATGTTCAGATGCTACAGCAGAATGGAGCGAGAGTTGGATATGATGCAAACTCATTCGTTGGCCAATATTTGCAGACCGTGCTAAAATTCCAGCCAGACAAAGTTGTGCCGTTTTATTCAGAAGATGCTTATGTTGATGCTCTTGTTACAGGAAAGATTGCTGCAGCATTCCTTGAGGTTCCGTATGTCAGGGTTTTCCTAGCCAAACATTGCAAGAATTTTTTCACTTCAGGACCTACATTCAAAGTTGGAGGGTTTGGATTTGTGAGTATCCATAATCACCTGCATTTATGCTAGAAATCTTATTTGTTTCGAGATTATAGAGTCCTTTCAGGATGGCCTAAAATATTTTTCTCAATTTCGCATTTCAGGTTTTCGCAAAAGGCTCGCCTTATCTTCCTGACATATCTGAAGCAGTGATAAGAGTGGCAGAAAGTGGGAAGCTGCAGCAACTTGAAGATTCATTGATCTCCTCTTACAAGTGCTCAGTTCTGAAGTCCGATGATGAAAATCAAAGACTGGAATTTAATAGCTTCAAGGGGCTATTTGTGATTTCATGGACTATACCAGCAATTGCACTTCTGATATTCTTCATCTCTCCTTACATTCATCAATATCATGCAAATTGGCTTTGCAAAGCTAAGGTACAGCCGCAGCCACAACAGCAAGAACAACAACAACAACAACATGATGAAGACGTTCTATTTGCTGCAGAAATGGAAAATCAACGTCACATACAGTAACCGTATTGGTGTTTTCTGACACAATTAATGTTTTGGTAGATCAGACATCTGAAATTTTCTGTAACTGTAAATACTGCATAACACATTCAGGTTCTGCTGCTGTCAAGAACCGACAGAAGACAAATTATAAACCAAAAACGAAAATCAATAAAGAGCACATTTTTTTCCATAGAAGATCATAATTATGTTCTGTTCTTTCGTGCATTGAGTTCTATTGAACGTTTCTTGCCTATGAAACCATTTCATTTTCTTCTCAGATATGGAAGAAACACAGGTTGTCAGATCAGTATGCTCAACGGAGTAAATCACTTAATCAAGGAGTTCTAAAGTTACGCAAATGAACCAATAAGCTGTTGGTCCGATGATTAGCATACTAGTCTTGAGTGGACTCTATGTTAAAGGGTAGGGGCACTTGCCGTGAGTTCTAGTTATATATCCAACTGACAAAATAAATAGCCAGAAAGATCATCTCAAGAAGATGCTCTGAAGATATTGTTGCCGTTATTAGTTTAAGCGCTGCAAAACTCAAAGAAAAACCTGTTCTGGAAATGTCGCAATTTCTAATTTAAGCGCTGCAAAAACTCAAAGAAAGACTTGTTCTGGAAGTGCCGCGGTTTCTTGTTTAACCGCTGGAAAACTCATAAAATAAGACTTTGAACAAGTCCTGAGTACATTCTCTTCATGTCAACAACGATAAGCATATATTTAAGTAATATCACCTTAACCCCATGTTCTTCCATGAATTGACACTGAAGAAAAATTTTTATTTTTCAAACATAGATGTGCCAGAATGAAGCCTGCAAAACAACGTCACTTCCTTGTTTATTGGAGCATGATATTGAAACTTCTGCAAACATCAGCTTGGAAGGAAGGAAAACAGAAAGAAAATTCCATGCCCATAAACTGCGCTTACATAGAAGAAGTAAATGCAGTTTCTCTAAGCATAAACTTGAATTAGTCATTGTGTTCAATATTTCCAAATAATAATGGCAGTAATGCTGTGAAAAGGTCCCCGCCTGAAATTTACGTTTTGACTTAGCCGTAAATTGTGACGGAGTCTTACGTTGGATAAATCTGGACACAACGTTGTGCTTATAAACGTGGGTGATACCCTTCATAGTTGACCATTTAAGAGGAAGGTCGACTCTGATGTTCACGCAAAGCGCTAAATAGCGGGTGATCTGACCCGCGATGAAGGCATGGCTGGATCTTGAACTGCATCCGAAGTGCACAAACAGCCTTGCAAGGTAGCATAACAATTGCTGCCTTACTTAGCAAGAAAATTTTTGCAGATTCGAAGAAATCTCAATCTGATTATACCCGACACGAAATCAGTTAATTGTGCGGAGCAGAATCATTTACTTGTGATTTTTTTTTGCTGTCATGGAAGATTGCATCTCTTTAGTGCCTTGTCAACTGTACAAGTCCAAGTAGCATATATAATTAATTATATAAGGAAGAGCCTGGATCCAATTTGAGCATTTATTACTGTCAATGAATAAACTATTGCAATAACATTTATGAGCTTTCAAGATAAAGCTTCATCCGAGAAAGCCATTCCTAGTGCTTCATTGAGAAATAGATAATGTTTTTGCCTGCCATGTTTGTTGCTCTATTTAAGTTCTGATTTGGTTTCTAACGTCTGTAAAACGTATGGCAACGAGTAATTTTGAATTAAGTAAAGTACGAGCTTCTTAAAGCGCAAAATCTTTTTCGGATTAGTTTTTGTGACTCGAATGGAGATTTGTCCAACAGACACATTAAGGATGTAGAATTGGAAATTAAAAAAATTCAAGATCTACCGCTGCAATGTATCAGATTACATAATAAACCCAATCTTCATAAATTTCATTCATATAGACAATTAGAAATGATATTTACGTTTTTCTTGTTGGTCATGTTCTTGGAAAATAATTTGATTACAACAAAGAAAGACACTGAAAAAGTATCAAACACTTGTTCTGACAAACTCTTCCTTTCATACATCCCAACACAAAACCACTAAACTTTGCCTTCCAACTTGACTTATAAAAAGAATACACAAGACCCTCAAATCAAAGGATGAAATTAATAAGACATTAATTGAAAGAAAATAAAAATAAAAGATCATCAACACATTCATTCCTAATCTGTTAAAGCAAAGAAAAACATATTTCTTTTCCTCCTCTGTTTTTTCTTCTTTTAAATCACTGGTGCACATGTTTTTCTCTGCAACACAATCATGTATTCGTGAGTGGTCCCTTTTATGGATGTGAACACATCACGTGAATGCACAGTTTAGCATCGCAGAGAGAGCATCAAAAAGGCAAAAGCCCACCACCACACCCCCCCCCCCCCCAAACCTCATCCCCCTCAATCCAACTCCTTTCCAGTAATTTTTTTTTCCAAGCATGGTCTTACTTACTAATGCAGGTTTAAATGGCTATTAAAGCAGTCTCCAGCGTTAAAAGATCCGCATCAATTAGAGACAGAATAATATCGCAGCTTGCAAGCATTTAAAATAGGCATCTAAGAAAAAAATGGTTTAGTCACTAATGCATATCTAACGCACTGTTATTAAAGTCGTCTCTAGAATTAAGAGTTGCAAGCATTTAAACTGGCACCCAAGAAAAGAAAAAAAGAAAGGGTTGATGCTAAAGATGTGGTTGGTTTTCTCGGTGGGTCATTATTGTGTTTCATTATTGTGTACTTGAAAAACTCCTATAAGTATGACAAAATAATAACTATTTTTGAGGTTTTAGACTACCATGCATTTGGGTTTTGATAAAGAGAATTTATCTGTCACTTCAACCATGGCTTGGAAAAAAGGGACTCACTGGAAAGGGAGTTTTAAACTTGGAGGAGTTGCTGCTCTTTTTCAGTGGGAGGAGTTGTGGTAGGGTAGTTCTGTGGGGATGGTGATGGTGCTCCATTTTCCATTTTCTTTAAATTCTGTTGATGATACAAGTGCCTCAGTCTCTCTATTTCCCTCTTCAATGCTTCCTGATGAGCTGCAATTTTGTAATTCATTAGTAAAAAACGGGTACATCAAACTGGTAATCACATTGGAAACAATTTTAGTGCTACTAAATTACATATACTGAACACGATTTCAATATCACTAAATTATAATTTTGGTAATACTAAACTATAACTACAACCATTACGTATGCATCAACTGTATATATGCATGAATGCAACCTTGATTCTTTACAAATTTTCATATCATTCAACTGGAATGAAAAAAAAAATTGCAGAACTTTGTTTTAACTGGATGAAAATCATACTTGTCAATTTTGTAATTCACTACTATATATGCAGTACAGCTGCTACTTATAGAAACTCAGTCCCTATACTTGTCAAGAATTAAAGTTTATAGATTCAAGCACACATGAGACATTAAATGTATCATTGATTAAAAACATAATATATATTTATATAATTTTGCATGCCAAGAACCATGATAACCTATCATTTAAATTTTGCTTCAAATGATGCTGAATTTTTCTTTTCTTTCATCACTTAACTATGCTTTATATTAATCTATTTTCAGTAAAGAATTTCCATAAAATTAAACTACTAGGCTCAACCCTAAAACAAAGATATTATATCTAAAAAATGTGAATGGAATTGGTCCCCTCCCACACACATCAACCCCATCAAACTCATAAAATACAAAACCTTTCAAGAATTTCAGAAAGACCATGTTCATATGTATACAAAAATATATTCCTCACTTTTATAGGGAATATATCAGATTCAATTCACATGTTCATGTTCATGTGAATTAAATTCAGATTTTTCTCAATTTGTTTAAATATTATTATTGACAATTAGTGGAACTTACCATCTTTAAAAATCTTATCTTGGGCCAGCGCAGCAATTCTTTGCTTAAGAGCACTGTTGTCGACATTTAGAAGCAATCGTTGATGGTCTAAAAAAGCAACTCTTGGTGATAACACTGAAACTTCAGCCTAAAAAAATAATAATTCAAGTAAGTAAATAATATTAAACCATGAAATTTGACATTAATCATAATAATTTAAAGAAAATGTTAAGGTTTTTTTTTGTTTTACTTACTTGCAATGAAGTTACACTACGTTCAAGCTCAGAAATGTATTGTAGCTTTTTGACCCGAGATCTTTGTGCAGATTGTCTATTTGCCAAGATTCTGAGAAAGAAAAAAGGTAAGGTACAATTTAAGAAAAAATTGATATATAATTTTGCAGAATTGTTTTATTAAAATTAATCAGCTTGAAAAACAACATTTCTAATTAGGTGAGATCCGTACATTTCATTCTTTATAAATGTATGTGCAACTTTCCTTTATTAAAGTTGTAAAAATTTCTACTATGTATTAAAAATTATTAATTATAAAATTATAAATTTTAATAAAAAATATTACATTTTAATAAGAAAAGTTACAGGAGCTCCTACAACCGGATGGTTGTAGAAAATTATCATTCCATTTAAACTGCCGTAATTTCTCACATGCCAAACGTTAAAAAAAGTTTATTTATTTACTACATGCAAAAAAATAAAAAGATAAGAAACGACATGCAAAAAAAAAAAAAGGCTGTAAATGAATTGAATGCAGGGATCCATAAATCCATATATATCTATGAATTCCCCATTCACATTTACGTGAATGCATTAAAAAGAAACTACTATCCACATAAAAAAAATCGTTTAAATTCATTAACGAGTATTTGTCAAGTATGTGTTTGGAGACAATTATATTCAAGTTCATTATTATATTATAACTTGATAATTAAAATTAACTATATGCATTTTTAGTTTGAAAGGATTTTCAGTTCCAATTCAGGCATAAGAAGATATGTTCTGTAAACTTTTTACGTCCTAAGAAAATAATTCTGAGATTAAATTATTAATCTAAATGTAATAACTAAACGAATTAATTATATGTATATATATAAAAGCATGATATATAAATTAAATGTAATAATTACCTCTTGACTAACTTTGGATCAATTATCCGGTCATTAGAGTTGGCATTAGGAGTCTGTTGTCTTTCTGACTGGCATTGGCTTTCCACTTCATCCGACTCGTTCTTCATCTTCTGCTGCTTCTGATCAGTCGACATTGTTGCCTCCTTCTCGTCATTGATGCTGTTATGATCGGACGGCGTCGACTGGTTCGACGACGACGGAGCCCCCACCGCATTGGATATGTCGTCCGTGAACATGGACATGAACTGCTCGTCGTCAAATTTATCAAAATCGTTGCTACTGTTATGTCCAGACCCCGCCGCAGCCTCAGCCCCTGCCCCGCGGCATTCATCCAGCAGTGGAGCCTCAAGGAAAGCAATGGAGTAGCTCACTGACCTCCGGTGGGTCCCACGTCTCGCGGAGGAGAAATCTAGAAACTCTTCAACCCACGAAGGGTTTGAGTTCGCAGCAGCGGTGGCGGTAGCAGCGATAGTAACGCCATTGTTGTTATTGTTATTATTATTATTCGACGATGATAACATACCCATAGACGATATTTTTTTATGGGAGGAATATTCAGGCCAATTGGGAACCATACTTGGAATCGTAGGAGGCAATTGTGCCATTTCTTGAAGAATGAAACAATCTAAACAAGAATTCAATCAAACAACTCCAAGAAATGCTTCGAATTACAATAAACTAACAATGTGTGACGACCATATGTCACACATATGATGAATCAAAACATAAATTTCTCCAACAAGGAAGTATGCAACGAAACACTAATCAACGAGACAATGGGAAGCAATGTTAGAAAGAAGAAGGACAAGAAGAAGAAGAAGAAGAAGATGAATGAGTGAAGGCTTTAAGGGGGGGTTTTGACAAATATAAGAGCTTGATAAGATTTATGTAAGACATGAATTATAATGAATGAATGTAAGAAGGAAGGCAAAGGCAATGTGGGAAGTGGGGTCATTGGACAGCTATTGACAAGCTGTTAGAAAGGAGTTGGGTTGGGGTCTCAACGGTATTACTGGAAAGTCGCCAGTAGTTTAATTTGCGGGAATCAGCCACCACGTGCCCTTGTGACCTTCTCTTTATTGCCTTCCTCCTCATTATATACTCTCATTATTTAACTATAATTAACAATTGCTAGCTATATTCCTGTGTTGCTACTCTTCTTTGTTCCCTTCTTCTTCCCCATCCATTTCTAACCATTTGATTCTCGTGATCGTTCTAATTTTTCCCCTTCCATTCGCTCTCTGTGGAAATTGAACTCTCATAATAAGAATTAATGTACTATTAATAGCTAGCTATATCTTTGTGTTACTACTCTCTCTTGTTCCCTTTTTCTTCATCATCCATTAATTCCGACTACTTAATTCTTATCATTTTCTTTCCTTTTGTTGTTTTCAGTGGAAATTGAACTATTATAATGAAAATGTATGACTCCAGTACTATTAAACTACATTTTATTGGTTGATTCCCATCATCTTATTGTCTTCTGTTTTTGTTTTTATGAATTTTGTTGTTAATGTGAGAGGTGCTAAATCATATATCCAATAAGCTATAATTTGTAGGTTTCTTTAGAGTCAACTATTTGAGCCGAAAGTGCTTAACTTGAAAACGTTAAAAAAAAATATATATGTTAGTGTTTACACCAAAATATTTGCTCTGACCCAATAAGCCGAGTTGAGCTTATAAGTTAGGAATCAAGTCCAAGCCTTGAAGAAGCCATGAGAGTGAGTCCAGGATTGAACGAGAGCTGTTTGAGTCCATTCCTCCAAGAATTACAGCCCGTGGAAATGAGCGCATGACTGGAGAGTAAGTGGTTGAGACCAATTCCACTTAGAGGTGCAGTTACTTTGCTGCCATTTCAAGGAAAGATGGGAAGATAGCACAGAGGAAGCCATCCCTTTGGCAATTTTTTTAGGGGAGTTGGTGCAAAATTTATCATATCATTTGTCAAGATAATTCAGATAAGAGAGAAGCCATAATTTCGATTTTTATCATCAGTGGGAGTCTCCCACTGGGTTTGCAGTAGGAGAAGTTCCAGTGGCAGTGAAGTTTCCGGGAGGAACAACTATAAAAGAGATCTTTGTCTGCATATTTTAAACCCCTTCACTTTACATTACATTTCACACCCTTGTGGTGTTTTATCATGTTTTCTTCTTAGCCTTACCCTTCTTTTAGTCTTAGTCTACTATTTCTTTTCAACTTTCTAAATTATCCAGTTTGTTCTTCATTAATAAAATCAAGTTTCATCATTGTGTTTCATGAATTGCTCAAGGAGTGAAGACACGAATTTTTGTCCCTTTACTTCGTTTAAGCAATCGTCTGTGAAGTTGGATTGAATAAAGTTAGATTGGGACACTTTTGATTTAGAAAAATCTTAAATTTTTTGGCGCGCTTGGAAAAAATGGCAGCATTGTTTTCCTTTTCCAAAAAATAAGGAAACAGTTAATTTGCTAAGAAACTACTTATTGTCACTTGAGAAATGTTACTTTTGCGCTTAACATAAATAATATGTATTTTTAGGCAACCAAATACAATATGTATTAAAACAACCTCAGCGAGTATTTTGATATTTTTACACAAATTTTGATATCAAATTGCATTATAACTCAAGATACCAATTAGTTTTCATAATTCAAGCATTTTCACGCTTATTAAGTTTTCATAATTTAGTTGATTGGTTGTACTTATCAATTAAATTAACTTGAAAATTTTAAAGACTTTCTTTACGTGAAAAATAATTTTTTCAATCAAAATAGTTCGAACAACAAAAACATCAAAACATGTAAACCAAACTACGGTTATGCGTTTGGAGTAAGGAAAAGATAAAAATAAGTAGCTGTAAATTAGAATATTGTTGAGAGACGATTTACCAAGAAAGTAATAAATGAAAGGCAATACTAAAAGATTGGCAAAATGAGAATAGTTACTACCATTCAAGTATAACTTATTTTGGTTGTGGAAGTTATCCATAGAAGTGTGTCACATTATAGTACTGAAACAAGAATCAATGACAATGTGTAGCTCAGCAAAACTAGTAGTATGGTTAGTGTTCTTTGATCATAAACAATATATTGAGCAATCACTTCAGAGGATAGAGAGCTAACAATTTCTCTTCTCTCAAAAAATATTTTTTTAGTGAGATTCAAGTATTTAACATTTAAATTTTCAACAAATCGAATTCATTTGCTCGGATTAGCTGGTTAAGTACTAAACTAATATATGTTTGACCCATATTTGTTTTATGGACCGTATTCACCTAACTAATCTCTAATGCTTCGAGAGACATGCATGGAGTTGATCGAAAAGAATTTTTGTACTTTAGAAAGTTAGAATTTAATTACAAGTTCGTCAAGTATCTCAACTCCAAAATTACTCATTGTCATTTGAGCTACTCTGCATCAGTGCACGTTATAAGTGGGATTAGTGAAATTTAGGGCATGAGCTGGGAAGAAAATGGGGGGAAGAGAGAGAGGATTGGGAAGGATGATATCAAGCCATGTGAATTGTTTGCACGCCCTAAGCTGTCTTTGCTTTGTCCCCAAACCATACCCACATGTAGGGTACTCTGTCCTTTTAATTTCTTATAGCTACCCTCACCTCGCTGCTTCTCCGCACCTTCCATCACTTTCAATACTTGGAATTTTTGTTGTTTTTATTAATTCAAGTTTATGGGAAGCACTTATCATCATTACACATTAGAGATGTCGTTTAATTATAGATATAATTTATTATTAATATTTTGCCGCTTTTTTTTTTATCTTAACAAAGTGCCTGGCAATTAAGCATCTTCATGCATGCAAGTATGCTTAAAGGAAATCCCATGTGATTGCTTTGAGATCTCTCTCTAATTTTTTATGTGAGAGAATTGATTGTTAAAATTACTCAAGAAAAGAGAAAAGAGATATTGATCTTGATTAGTAAGACCAACCGGTTGTGGCTCAATCTAATCAGTTGTGACTCAAATGACAATACATGTTGAATTTGTTGGAAGAGTTTGTGGATCCTCACTAAACACATCTCCTGAGAGGGGCAAAAAGTCTTGATTGTGAATAAATTCTAAACAAGATTAGTCTCATACCATTAAAATAGACGAAGATAACCGTAGTTTACCAAAAGAAAATATTGAATAATAGGGGTGAATTTTAATGGTAGAAAGAGACGACGGCCGCGAATGTATTTAAACATTACTCGCTATCAATGATATTAGTAAAGAGAATTCCTTAACTAAATTTAATATATGTATATACAAATTTATTCCCCAAATTATATATATATATATATATATATATGAATTACCTCCTCAAAATTACTCGAGGTATTTTTTACGTATACTTTTATGCTAGTTTAATTTTCTCAAAAAATTCTTTAAAATTTAGAATCTATTCTCAATATGCTTGTATGTGAAGAATAAATTTGGTTGAAAATATCTCGCAATACGTAGGCTACAACTCTCAATTCTTATATTCATTATGCAATAAACTTTATAATCTACTCTTTTTTTGCCAAATGCAAAAGTTTTTATGATAAGAAAAAAAGTATTTGTGAACATTATTTGACATAAAAATAATAAACAAATAACAAAAATAAACAATAACATGTTCTTTTTTAATTTTAGAGTTGCAATATTATATAAGAAAAAAAGAATTTTAAGCAAGAATAATAATAATCAAATGCATAGATGCATTCAAAGAAGCAAGGATTAAAATAGAAGAAGAAAGCTGTCATAATCTGAGTATTTAAATGGACATGTTTGCGACAGTGACATAAGACTTAATTATTATATTGAAAAGGGAAAATATTAGGTTCATAATGTCATGTGTTCTTGAGCAAGCTCAAGCTTTTTTTAGCACCAAACCCCATATAAACCTTTATTGTATAATCTTCAACTTTGAGAGAATTTCCTCTTTATTTTTTTTTATAAATTTCTGATACATGTACAGATAAATATATATTTAAATATATCCTAATTTAACATAGGGATTAGTGGTCTTATGAGATTAACAGATAGAAAGAATGAATTAATCTGAACATTAATGTAATCAATTACTAGTTAAATGAACATAGACATTTTGTATAATACGAACGTAAAAATAGAAAATGCTCACACTCACTTCACTCTTATTTAGGGTTTTGGAATTTTTGCCATGTTACACTTTGGTTCATTTAATAACTGAACTTTAAATTTTTTTTTTCTGGCCTCAACCCAACATGGAAGGCATTAATAAACACACTCACGTGCTGTTTGGCTCGAACCTTAGAATCACACATCAACAGAGGGGTGCTCTACCGATTGGACTACCGAACCTCGACAACTTTAAATTATGTTTAAGATTGGATCTATAATACTCTGTCGATTCTGATTAGAAACTTCTGTAGCATTCCGTTCAATTCCAATAAGATCTCCTCTTGAATCCCATTCGTTTTTTATTGTAACCTCATTCGTCTCTAAATGGATGATTGATTTTAGAGATAGTGTTGGGATGGTTAAGGATGTTTGAGGAAGTTTAATGATGGTATTTTTGTGAGGTTAGGTGTTGTCGAGCCTTAGGAATGATCCAACGCACGTGTGTAAGCGAATATCGTCAATTATGCATGGTGAAAGGTGCGTAACGTACGTCATGGTTGAGTCTAACGTATGTTATCTGGAAATTTGGATAATGTATGTTAGCAAAGGTGAGACGTACTGTAATATCCTGCATTTTTTCCGGATTGAATTTTTCCGGTATAAAATTTTTTCTTCGTTAAATGAATTTTTGTTAATTTTGTAATCAAAGAAATATATTTTATTGATTTTATAAAATTTTATGTGATCAAATTTGTTGATTTTTATTGATTAGAATTATTATCTTCAATTTATTTTAGTAAGGGAATATTTTATTAATTTTTATTAATTATTCCGAAAAATTTTCATTAAATTTCAAAATTTATTTTTGAAATTTAAAGGGTTAATCTTGAGTTTTAAATGTTAATTGGGTGTTTAATAAAGTTTAGAAATGATTTGGAAGTGTTTTGATTAAGTGAAAAATGGTTTAAAAATGAAAACAAAAATCTGGAAATAGGAGAGTGAACTACCTTGTTCAGCGTTTTGAACCAAGCTACGTGTCATTCGTT